>APFE030587002.1:454364-526946 GCA_000404065.3 Pinus taeda
GGTGATGTGCTAGGCCTGATGAATCCCTTCTCGAGCAACTCCTGCACCTGCTTCTTGATTTTAGCATTCTCTAAAGCAGACAACCTGTACATCCCAATGTTAGGCAATGGAACATCTTGCTGCAAAATAATATCATGTACTCTTTCCTTTTTGGGTGGCAGACCTTTAGGTTCCTGAAACAGGACATCATACTCTGAAATAATGTTTTCTATATCGGCTCGCTGCTGAGCATTACAACCCTAAAATACATTGGTTTTATCAAGTTTCTTTTCCTTTACAACCATTAGTAAGAATTGTTTGCATGAATTTATCATTCTTTTCATCTGCCCAGAATTTATGAGAGTATAATTATTCTTGAGCTTGTGAGCCCTTACAAAGTATTCGATTCCATCTTTAACAAGTAGTTACTTGTTCTCAGCTCTATAGAAAATAGCCTTTCTATCATACAAGTAAGGACTTCCTAAAACAATTCCACATATATCCAAAGGAATTATGTCTAACTCAACCTCATCTATAAACGCTGACCCAAAAGAAAACTCGAGTTTGCACTGTCTAGTCACTTGTAGTTGTGCTTTATCATTCAACCATCCTAATGGGTATGGTTTCTTGTGAGGTGTAGTCGCTAATCCCAATTTCTTTACAATTGCTTCAGAAATCAAATTTACTTGTGAGCCACTATCAAACAAAGTATCAATTTTTTGATGTTTGGAAATAACTCGAATATGAAAAAGCTCATGTCTTTTTCTCTCATGTTCTTCATCAATAATAGTTTGAGTAGAATTACTAATAGATGTTTAAGAATTCTTACCTTTTATACTTGTGGTTGCAATGATTGTTTCATCTCCCGAGTCTGACCCCAAATCTTTCTGAATAGTTGCAACAGTCTTCTTCTTTTTGCCCTCAAATTTCTTAGGTCTCAGCTTTGAATGCAGAATCCAATAGTGCTCATCATCATGCCCCTCCTTTTTACAGTGAGTGCATGAAGCTTTGCTTTTTTGTGCAGTGTTAGCCTTCCTTGCTTTCCACTTCTGATTTTTTTTCTCCTTGCTCTTGCTTGCAGTGGGTTGGGATGGTCCCCCAACTTTTGGATTTTCATTCTTTCCTCTAGCTTCTAGATGAGTAGCTTGTACAGATGCCTCATATATACTAGTGGGATTAAACATGAGGATGGTATGCCTCATGTAGCTCTGTAGACCACCAATGTACTTCAAAAGAGTCTCTGGTGAGTCTAATGAGATCCCTAGAATCAACTCTCTCTTTCTAAATTCTTGAGTATACCCTTGCACACTTTTCCCTTTCAACTACCAAAGAGTTTGCCAACTCACCATGGCTTGTTGCATGTAAGCCAATGGATAGAACTGCTTCTTAATCACAGAAACAAAGTCACTCCAAACAAAGATAGTCTTACCATGTCTCTTTATGTCAGCGTGGGTTTTGCTTTTCCACCAAACCAAGGCAGTGCCACCTAGGCGTAGGCTTGCGAGTTGAATTTTGCTCTTGTCTGAGTCGATGTTTTGCACTCTACAATACACATCAATTTGTCTAATCTAATTGTCCAACTTTTCAACATTTAACTCTCCATCATATATAGGCAAATCAAATTTAACATCTAGCTTAATCAAAGATGCTTTCTTATTATGCACAGGGCTATTAGGAGGTGTGAGAAAGCTTTCCTCTTTCCTTTTTCCTTTTGAGTGGTCATGGGAATGAGACTCATCTTCTTCTTTATCTTGTTTAGAACCTGATGAATCTTCATCCTTATGCTTTGTAAAGTCCCTATACATTTATTCTACCATAGACTTTATAGCTAGGAAACTCTCCATGAATTGAGGGTCCGGCCCCATAGAACCTTCCTCTGACATTGTCTTCCGAGGATAGACTCTCCCAATTTCAGGATTAGTTTCGACCAACTCTCCTTCTCCTAATTTGAGCTTTGATCTAGTGAGAATTCAACAGCTAAACCAACACAAGCTTGTCTAACCTTACAGCCTTTTGCTCTGATACCACTTGATCTGATAATCACCCTATGAGTGACATTAGTTGAAGATTTATTAAACAAAGGGATTACAGAGTCATGTGCCGGTGTGTGTTCTGTGTTATTTAAGCAATGGATCGATCAGATTGCCAACACATAGACATTTAAATGGAAAGACATTAGAGAAATACAGTAAGAAAACACAAAGACACAAGAATTTTAATGAGGAGTTCACACTATTCTCTAGGGCTACATCTCCGGTCTAGATTTCAATGGTGGCCTTGTTTTATTGTGTCTTTAAGTAGAGAATTACAATGCAAGGACTTAATGTGAGTTCTCCTGATGTAGGTTTGCTTGGCAGGGTGGTTCTTGGATTCCCCAAGCCACTTGAGTACACAAAGTCTTCTTCTTCCTACCATGTCTGTGACCTTCTGGTCTTCAGTGGAAAAAGCCAAATGTGGTGCTCAGTCTGGATAGATTCCTGTATGGGATGGCTTGAATCTCTCAAGCTCTCTGGTGCTCGATGCTGCCACTGGTCAGCTCGGCCCTCTGTCTCTTTTTGCTTTTACTTTACTGCCTTCTTCTCTGGTTTGTCTCTCAATGTTCAGTCCTCCTCTCCGGGGTTCGCTCTAACTGACTCCAACTGTGTATTCTGTCTCTGTTCATGGTTCTTAGCCATTCGTTCCAATGCCTGTTCGGTTCCTCGTTCGTCTCTATTGATTCACCTTCTACAACTGCGCTTGGATTTCTGTGTTTGGCGTCATAATGAACACTCAGGGAGTGGCCACATGTCCTTTGAACAGTGCCAGCCTGCTTCGTCGGTTCATTTCTTTAGTTACATCGTGGATGAAGTCTTTCCTCCATCGCGACAGTTAAACATATTTCAATTCCTTCTAAAATGCGGCGTGTTCCTTCGTCGATTTCGCTTCTTCCATTGGGCTTGATCTCAGACGTTCGATCTAGGGCCTCTAGATCTGATGCCATATGCATGTCCCGCGTGGTTGACTTGCTCGACCGATAACGCGTGATCAATGGCGGTCTTCTCTCACCTTCGCTTGCCACGCGTTGATCGATGTATGGAATTTCTCCACTTTCGTCCAAAACCTCTTACCGTTGTGGGCAACCCGATCAATACCGTCGGTTTTCCAGAGCGTGGGTCCCGCTTTTGTACATAAGCGCTTTTCACCTTTTCGCCCGCGGTTCTCCAGTTCCCCCACGCAACCGAGTGCTCAAGCCTTTCCTTCATTATCGCCCTGTTCTCTAAGCGCTAATCGCGCATCAAAATCCACCTCCTTTTCCCGATCTGAGGCTCTCAAGGGCTACTTTGACCTCCTACAAAGTCTCCATGGGCCTCGGTCAGCGCGCTTTGATCGAGGTCCTCGTTGTTCCACGCTAGCTGCCATTGCCACTGGTTCAGAGTGTTTTTGATCAATGTTTTGGAATTTTTAGAGATTTGTCCCGACCTGATACAATCATGGTTCGTTGGCAGTTCTTGATGGATCCAATTCGGATCACATTAGTAGCATTGGGAGGACATCCCACTCTTCATCATGGTGCTCTCCATTCAGTTTACCAAAACGTTTCCTCCTAGACCCATTTCTCACTCAGAGTACTCAGTAGGTGTGCCTTGCTATCATTTTGGTCAATTTTTATGCATTTTATCGTATATATTTTATGTTGATGCTTTTACTTGGGGGATTAGTTTTGAATTTGTAGGTCATTTTCAGATTCAAAGAAAAATTAGGAACCTTGCTTACCAATCGATAGTTAAAGTTATTCTCCACTAGCATGATATGTTTCCTATGAAACATTACATATCCTGACATCATTCTTCTAAGCGAACCATAGGTTCCATGATCTCAACCACATTTATTTCCACCTTCCTCTTGCAGTCGGTAAATGTTTACGTTGGTCGACAATGCTTTCACCTTCATGGATTACCCAATTAAGTATCCATGGCCATTTTTCCTATAACAAAAGCCATTCATTTGCATGACTTTGAAGCTAATATGCATTTCCTTTCTTCATCTTCTTGCTTACCAACCCCTCCTGGGCCATCATTCTTTTCGTATTATCATGAATGCACCACCACATTCCGCATTTAGCCAACCATCCCCCCATCTTGCATTAGACCATCAGTGTTAACACATTTATTTCCCCCACCTCATACCAAGACTAGCCAGTGGGGCCCCCACCTTCTGCAGTTACCCCCCCACACCACCACACATACCACCATATCATTGGCGCACCCATCTTTGTGTTTGTGCATCCCAAACCACTTTTAAATTCTTTTGGAAAAGGACCCTCACTCATATTTTTGTGGCGATTACCTGACAATAGTCTCTAGTCACTCTTGGTTGGGGCTCACATTCTATGCCATCCACATTATTTCTTCATATCTGGATCATTCCCACTAGATCATCATTTTTCACCCATTTCCTATGATAGTAAGAACAATTACACTCCTCCCCTAGACATCCTCCCAACTCCAAGGGCTTACCCTTCAAAGCTTTATTTTGACTGTTGCCACTTGCATTATAGCTTTAACCTTAGGTAGCCCCCAATATTCCATCTATATTGTTGACCTTAGTTATGATGCCATTTTATCCATAATATTGCAGTACCTACATAAGCTTCACATGGATATCCCAGAACTACTTTTTAGATGGTCAGTGCTTATTTTTTTTCAACTACAATATTCATTTTCTAGAATCAAAGTGGTAACTTGATTGTTCCCTCCCATTTTGGGTCAATCTCATGTGGAACAGTGGGAGACAAAATCTCCCATTGATTTCACCAATCCCATCGATGTTCAACATTAGCATAATTTTTCACATCAATGGTGTATCGTACTTCATGACCATTGCAATTCTCTCATTTAGTCGAAGGCTCATGTATTTAGATTGCACCTCCTTCATCAATGCTTTGTATCAGATGCATGGGGGCATCCAGTTCAATCTATTTGTTAGAGATTCCATTAATGATGAAAGTAGTTGTCTTCATCAGCTGATAGCAGATCAACCAACACAATGTTGATTTGTCATGGTTTCCCTTGTGTATTTGTAATATCTCAGTCATAGTCATGATCATGAGCATGGTACATGCCCACCTCGTATAAATAATTTTTGTATAAAAGTTTCTTTCAAGCATGGTTTTCATTTGGTAATCATTTATGAGTTTGCTAATCCTCTCCACAACAAGACAACAAGACACTCTCTTAGAAAGTCAACAAGGCTCATCATCAAGCACAACAAAATGTGATGTATTTCAGCCATAGATTTGCTCCTAACCTCATACATTAGGGGACAATTGTTAATATGGAAAAATTGTACACACATTTGTATAGTTCAGATGGAACTCAAAGTTCGAAAACAACATGTGCAAGTGAAGCATTCCCAACTAGAAACATCATAACTATTAAAAAATTAAAAGGTTTTCCAAAGTTCCATTAAAAAATTAATCCTTGTGGGTGGACCAAAAACAAGATTTACCATACCTCACGACTTTTTCTTTGATGGTCATGATGGTTCGAAAAAGAGCACAACCAGTATCCCCATACCACTCCACATGATTTGGGTTGAATCTCATAAATAATAACAAATCAAGGAGCCAATTTCTAGTTGTTTCAATTCAAACTGGAGAGGTAGCCCCGAAAGGGATCTTACCATCCTTCCCCATGTCACTTTCTCCTCCATAAGCTAAGGGAAGGAAGGAGTGATTCAAATTATATAAATTCAAGGGATTGGAGAATGAAAAACACAAGAGAAAATTGAGCATTGTTATGTTGCCCGAAATTGTCCCTAGCAGTCAAGTAGCACATTGCGAGAGGAAGGGTTCTACAAGCTTTGAGATTTTTATTCACTTCTTTGAGAGAGAGAGCTTGCAAGGAGATTGGAAAAGGAATTCCTTGTTGAGATCCATTGAACACCATTGCTCTAGACTCTCTTCAAGTGTATTTCAAATATATTGTATCTCTTCTACCAACAATCAATAATTAGGGCCCTTTTCCCATTAACTTTGTTCATTTGTTTCTCATAGTTTCATGTGTTTGTTTTCATTTCCTAGTTTAGTTTGTTCTATGCATTTTTTTCCATCTATTACAATCCTTTGTTTGGTTCACATTTAATCACTAACATTAATCATTATTTGTGTGACTCTTTTTAGGCTTCAACCAAGTACAAGGAAAGAGGAATTGGGACATCTACGCGACCATATCCAATACACATAAACTTCTTCCTTCAACTCTCCATTTAAAAAGGCAGATTTGACACCCATATGATATATTTTAATTTTTTGAAAGTAGAAAAAGGAAATAACATTCTAATTGGCTCTAATCATGCAATAGGAGAAAAGGTCTAATCAAAATCCAAACCTTCAATTTGTGCATAAACTTTGCAAACTAACCTTTCCTTGTTTCTTACCACTTCACCATTTTCATTCAATTTGTTCCCAAAGACCCACTTTGTGCCATTAATATTCTTATTTGTTGGTCTTGGAATTATCTCCATGTCTTATTTTTCTTGATCTAGTCAAGCTCTTCATTCATGTCCTTTACCTAATTGTCATCTTGGCTAGCGTGAGAAAAATCTTTTGGTTCTGTCATGGAAAATGAGGCTATATGTTCTCAAGGAGGGGGATTTACTAGTCTTTTTCTTGTTTAAACTCCTCTATGTAAGTCACCAAAATTTTGGTTAGCATGGTAGTGTTTTTACACATACCTTGAAGGATCTTTTGATTGAGGGATTTCTAGTTCTTCTATGACTTCATCTTCAACTAGTTCATCAATATACTTATCATGGTTGACCTCATCAATATTTATGTTTGTTGGTTGCTTGTCTTCAAAGAGGTGTGTCGCCATCAACTTTAACATCAATATAATCGATTATTTTCCTTGTATTCTTGTTGTAGCAACTATGGCCTTTGATATTTTGAGAGTACTTGAGAACAATACCTTTATCGACTCTCTTGGATAAGGTTGTTATTGATGTCAATATGTTGTCAAGCCCTAGCATTGTTTAAGCAAGATCTTATTCAAGAAAGCCCTAGGTGTACATGTTGGTGGTGATGAAACCCTAAGTGCATGATTGAAGCCATAACATGCCAATGGGGCACTTCAAGAAAAATGTGGAGGCATCATAATTAGAAATAAGCAACAAGTTAGGCACAAATAGAATGGATCTCCAACCATTACAAATCCCAAGAGGCTAGCTCGTTTTAATATAGCTTCCCGCTCTGATTATAATGTAACCTATGGAATAATTCTCATGCTTGTTAGGTTCACCCAATAAAATGTTCCTATTAACCCTATGTCAAGTGCTCAAGTAGATGATATATGGTTATGTGCATAATAGGCAAGCAGGGATGAAGAAGTTTTCAAAAGGAACTATAGGAATGGTTCTAGCCATTTTAGAGAAATCTTGATCAATGATATAACCTTAAAAGAAACTAAGAAGTCAAAGCTTGACACATTGCAATGTGGGAAAATTTCTACAGAAAAGGATGTTGAAAATGAAAGAAAGGAATCAAGATGCTACTAGGCAGGATGAATCTCATCCAAACCTTTTTTGCTTGATGTCCTTATAAATCAGGCTCTAACATGTCCTTGAAGTAAACTTGGAGGATCTTTTGTCTTGGTAATTAAAATCAATTTATAAACCTAATAAGGTCAGCTACTATATAAACATTTTCAAACAATGTAATTAATTGATTGATATGTCAGCCCTAATGCCGGCTCCCTCCAAAGAGACGTGTCTTTTCACAACAAGTTGAAACAAGTATATATACAAGGTTAAAATTCTGAAATCTATCACCAATTCGGTCAAGCACAAAGATAAATCTTAGATCTGAAGGGAGTAAAAGAAAAGGAGGACGAATATTTTTGTTTGCGAAAATTTTGTTTTTTAATTTTCTATGGGTTTTGGCATACACTTAAACAATTTTTCAGTAGGGTTCTCATCTCTTTTGGAACAGATCATCGGGCATCTAGAGAGCATAAACTTGACCTCCTTTATAGTAAAAATTTTCACTATTGCAAGGCTTTCCTTAGCCTTGAATCACGACCTTGTGGAGATTATTTTTCGGTCCCTATGGTAAACTACAATTCACATGTGTGACTATAATTCAGAACTGTGTCTGTAAACTCAGACCTATGAAAAGTACTTTGGACGTATGACTCTAATACTGATAATGAATTGTAGCACATAAACGCTCCTATCTGTGGACCTATGGCTCAGATCCTTAAGAAAGTTTCAATCTAATTCGAACTTGTGGTATAGTCTTGAAGCTAACACAATGATATATTTTAGACTTGTGGGTAATCATTTGAAATGTTTTGGACTTGACATCAACTTGAATTTTAGCTTGTAAAATTTGAAGAAGAGCTCAAAATTGTGTTCGAACCTAAGTTTATCTTGGATTGGACTTGTGTGTGTGAGAATACTTCTAGCACTTCGAACTTGTGACACTTGGTTGACAAATAGGGCATATCTTGAGAGCACCTTATTAGGCATTATGTGGGGTAACCTTGTAACAATGTTTTGGGAGCCTTGAGGACATAATTTTTGGCATCATCTACTTAAGGGCATATTTGGAGAAGAATATAGTAGAATAGAAAGATATTGGAGAGCAACTTTTTTGAAGAGAACCTTTAAAGCCACCCTTGGTGATCCTTGGAGAGTATTTTAGGGCATACTTTTGAAGAGCTTATTGTAGACTTGAAGCAACTTGTTGGAAGAATTCTTAGCAGACCTCAAGAAACTTGTTGGAGACTATTTTGAAGACAAATTTGGAACAAGGGTTTCGTTAGATAATGAAAAGATAGCCTTGGAGACACTTCCATGAGCTAGATTGAAGTTGAACTCATTGAAAACATCTTGGAGACCATTGGTGAAGTAAACCTTTGAAGAAACTTGTGTAGTAGTTTTGTAGACATCCTTGAAGCGTCTTGGAGGCCACTTGAAGTAGTGTATTAGAGATCATTTGAATATATCATGTTGACTTATTGAATCAACTCGAAGAGAACTTGTTTCACAAACCATTAAGCACACATTTAGAGCAACATTGTTGAAGCCTTGATTAAGTAATCTTGAAGAGGATTGTTTGTGTAGAATTGTTGGAGTTGTAATTGATGAACTGAGCCCCTAGAGCATTTCGTAGAATTTATTGAAGAATATTTTGAAGTTGTTTTTAGGACTTGTTGAAGAAAATATTAGAAGTTATAAAGTAATACTATAACCTTTCTGAATAATTAAAGCAGAGGGTTGGGGTCCTTACACAAGACTGGAGTCTGAATTGTTGAGAGGATTGGAGTCCTCAAGAAGAACAAGTTGGAGCTTGGTTTAAAGTTGAAGATTGGAGTCTTCGTCTAGTGTTGGATCCCTAAAGGTATTATAAGTGTGATTATATATATTATTGTTGTAAAATAGGATTTGAGTCCTTGTTATTATTGTTAATAAAATTATTCTTTGTTGTACATTTTGTGTTTTGGTTTTACTAGGAGATCTTAATTGACATAAAATAACAATTGTAAAAGAAATACTAATTCACCCCCCATCTCAGTATTTCCAATGATTGGTTTAAGATTCAGTAGCTTCATGCACAACCTAATAGTTATAATGAAAATCCTTAGAACACAAATGGAAAGGCTAGGGAAGAAAGGCTCCAAACCTTCTGAAGATGTCTCCTCCTCAGTCAAGAAATCAGAAGACAATCAGATGTGCAAAGGCCCCATGTTCAATGTAACAAATTTTGAAATATGGAAGAGAATATTGGAAATCATTTTGATGACCCTAAGATGTGAAGTATGGGAAAAAAAAGGAATTGAAGACACAACTACAAAAATTTCCAATACAGAAGCAATGTGTACCATTCTAAGTGGCTTACCGGATCCTATAAAAGTCAAAATGGAGAAATGCTCATCAACAAAGGAGAATACTCAATATTTTACTCAAAAGGACTTTTACTCAGGACCTTAGATCTAGAAGATAGTGGAGAAGACTACAAAGAAAATCAAGACACAAGGGAGGTAGATGAAGGCATCAATTGCATAAAAGAGGATAAAGATGAAGAGAATATTGAAGTAGTACTTGAAGTGGACCTCAAGGCAAAACTTGTGGCTCCTGTAGAAGAGACAAGTAAAGTTGAAAAAGGAAAATGAGGAACTCAAGAAGACGTTACAAGATGTTGCTCATGACCTTGAGAAAACAAAGGAAGAAGTTATTATTTTAAAGAATCAAGTACAAGAAAGAGATGAGGATCTCAACAAGCTTACTTAGGTAGAATTACATCAGAATAATAAGAGACATAATGAATAAGTCACCTTCAAGAAAACCCAATTAGAAGAAACAGAGAAAAGGGAAGACATTTTGAAAATTCATCTCAACCAAACATATGAGGACTTCACTAAATTTGCAACAAAAATTGCTTGACATGAAGAAGTCAACTTCCTAAATGTTCAATGAGAGGAAGCAAAGAGAGTAGAACAAGTAATGAAGATCCAACTAATAAAGAAAGAAAAAAACTATGAAAGACTTGAAGAAGAGATTGTTTCCTTGAGAAATGAAGTTGACAAGCTATCTAAGAGTCTGAAGAGTTCTCAAGTATTGGATGAAATCTTAAGTTGTCAAAGATCACCACTTAACAAATCTGGTCTTGGGTATGCAAGTCAGGCTTCTAGCAATAGTGATGAAAACCCTAAAGCATCAAAGAAAAGGAATGTGGAGAAGCTTGAAAATTGTATGCCTAGCTCCAACATAAATAGGGAAAGAAGTCAAAATAACATTGAAAGAACCTATGCTCCAAGAAGGTATGTTGATGTTGTCAAAAATACAAGTAGGAATGAATATCATCAAAGAACCTCAAGGAAAAATAAATTCAGAAGTGTATCGAGGCAATTCTCATTTTCTAGGTATCATAATATATTTTTGTTGTTGTTGTTACTCTTGTACAAATTTTGGGCACATAGCAAAGGATTGCAGGGCATACAACAAAGACATTTATGAGGACTCCTATCAATTCCCCATAAGTAAAATTGCAGGGATATACTCCAATGTGTTCACCAATAGAAATTATGCTCCCTCATTCAATTCTAAAACTGAATGCTTCAAATGCCATAATGTTGGGCTATAGCTCAATATTGAAAGTTGAATTGGATTCCTAGACAATCCGAAGAGTTATCAATCAAGTCTGGAAAAATATTGAAAAAAGTTTGGAGAAGGAAGCATGTTGAACTATACAAAGAAAATTTTGAATGTTCCTTGAATGTTCAAGGCATCAATTCTTGTTGTTGATCAAATTTTTTCATCATTGGTAGAAATTATGTTCCACCAAGATTTTTCCTATTAGAAAGAGGAATATCATGCATACTATTAGGGGGAGCACAAGTCAAACAATGGTTACATAAAAATTGTCTCACATATTCAACACTATGACAGGGGGTACAACTTTATGGTAGGGGGAGCGACATAAAGACAGGGAGATAAATGATAGGGGGACAACTTGATGTGAAAAAACTATTAAGAAAAGCAACCCATTTTCCATTGATGTTAAAGGGGGAGAGAAACTAAAAGGGGAGAGTATTTCCATCAAGGACAAAAGGGGAGATTGTTGGATAAGGTTGTCATTGATGTCAATATGTTGTCAAGACCTAACATTGTTGAAGCAAGCTCTTTTTGAAGAAAGCCCTAGGTATATATGTTGATGGTGATGAAACCCTAAGTGCACGATTGAAGCCCTAACATGTCAATGGGGCACTTCAAGAAAATTACGGAGTTGTCACAATTAGAAGTAAGAAACAGGTTAGGTACAATTAGAATGGACCTCCAACCCTAGAAAATCCCAAGACGCCAACTCATGTAATTGAACTTCCGGCTTTGATATGCTATAGCCTACGGAATAATTCTGATGCTTGTCATGTTCACCCAAGAAAATGTTCCTTCTAAGCCTACATCAAGTGCTCAAGTAGATGATATATGGCTATGTGCATAATAGGTAAGCAGGGGTAAAGATGTTTTCACAGAGAATCGTAAGAATGGTTCTAGCCATTTCAGAGGAGTCCAAACCAATGATATAACCTTAAAAGAAACTAGGAAGCTAGATCTTGACACATTGAAATATGGGAAAATTTCTATAGAAACAATGGTTACAAATGAAAGAAAGGAATCAAGATGCTACTAAGCAGGATGAATCTTATCCAAACCTTTTTTGCTTGATGTCCTTATAAATTTGACTCTTAGATGTCCTTGAAGTGAACTTGGAGGATCTACTATATTGACAATTAACATCAATTTATAGACCTAGTAAGGTTGGCTACTATATAAACATTTTCAAAGGTAATTAATTGATTGATATGCCGATGCTGATGTTGGCTCCCTCCAAAGAGACATGTCTTTTCACAACAAGTTGAAACAACTATAAATACAAGGTTAAACTTCTCCAAATAATCACCAATTCAATCATGCACAAAGATAAATCTTAGGGATGAAGGGAGTAGAAAAAAGGGAGGATGGAAATTTATGTTTGGGCAATTCTTGTTTTTAATTTTTTGTGGGTTTGAGTTTTGGCATACATTTTAGAAAATTTTCAGAAGGGTTCTCATCTCTTTTGGAAAAAATAATTGAACATCTAGAGAGCCTAACCTTAACCCCCTTTACATTAAACATTTACACTATTGCAAGACCTTGTTTAGCCTTGAATCACGACCCTATGGAGATTATTTTTCGGTCCCTATGGTAAACTATAATTTGGGCTTGTGACTGTACTTATCCTATAACTGTAATTCAAACCTATGTCTGTAAACTCGGACTTGTTGAAAAGTACTTTGGAACTATGACTATAATACGGATCTGTGAACTATAAGAAAGTTTCAATCTAATTTAGAGATGTGGTACAATCATGAAGCTAACACTCTGATATATTTTGGACCTGTGGGTAATCATTTGAAATATTTCGTACCTATGACATCAACTTTGATTTCGACCTATAAAATTTGAAGAAGAGCTCAAACTTTTTTTTGGTCTTGATTTTATCTTGGTTTGGACCTCTGCTTGTGAGAAAACTTCTAGCACTTCAAACCTGTGACACTTGGTTGGAAATTAGGGCATCTATTGAGATAACTTTATTAGGCATTATGTGGGGCAACTCGGTAACAGTGTTTTGGGAGCCTTGAGACAATGTTTTGGGAGTCTTGAGGACATAATTTTGGGCATAATATACTTAAGGGAACATTTGGAGTAGAATAGAAAGACATTGGAGAGCAATTATTTGAAGACAACCATTAAATCTGCCCTTGGTGATCCTTAGAGAGTGTCTTAGGGAATACTTTTGAAGACTTCATTGTAGACCTGAAGCAACTTATTGGAAGACTTCTTAGCAAACCTAAAGTAGCTTGTTAGAGATCATTTTGAAGACAAATTTGGAACATGTGTTCCACTAGCTGAGGACAAGACAAAATTGGAGACACTTCCATAGAGCTAGATTGAAGCTGAACTCATTGAAGGTATCTTGGAAATCATTGGTGAAGTAGACCTTTGAAGCAACCTATGCAGCCATTTTGTAGACATCCTTTAAGTATCTTGGAGGCCACTTGTAGTAGTGTATTGAAGATCATTTGAATACCTCTTGTTGGATTATTGAAGTAGCTTAAAGATAACCTCTTGTACAAACCATTAAAGACACCTTTGGAGCAACAATTTTGAAGCTCCGATGAAGTATTCTTGAAGAGGATTGTTTGTGTAGAATTGCTGGAGTTTTATTTGATGGACTAAGCCCTTGGAGCATTTTCTACAATTTGTTGAAGATTATTTTAAAGTTGTTTTTAGGATTTGTTGAAGAAAATATTGGAAGTCCTGAAGCAATACTCTAACCTTTCTGAAGAACTGAAGTAGAGGGTTGGATCCCTAGAGAATTGAAGTCCTTAGACAATATTGGAGCCTGAATTGTTGAGAGGATTGGGGTCCTCAAGTAGACCAAGTTGGAGCTTGGTATAGTATAGGTTGGAGCTTGGTTTAAGATCGAATATTGGAGTCTTCATCTAGGGTTGGTGCCATGAAGGAGTTATAAGTGTGTTTGTATAGATTATTGTTGTAAAAGAGGATTGCAATCCTCATTATTCTTGTTAATAAAATTATTCTTTGTTGTACATTTTTTGTTCTTCCTTTATTGATTGGCATAAAATAACAATTGTAAAAGAAATACTGATTCACTCCACCGAGCCCCTTCTTTAGCATTTCCAACAAGCTCTTGCATCAAACTTACCAAGATTTTCATCATTGTTCTTGATACAAAATTTTCTCCTAAATACTTTCAAATTCTTAACTGTACCAGGTCTACCATATCATAGCTCATTTGGGGTTTTATTTTTATTTTGTTTGAAGTGCACTTTGTTCAAAACTAGCATTGTTATGCGTTTCTCCAAAATTGATAAATGGCATACCCAAAAATAAACTAGCGGATGGGTCATAATGTTGTATAGCAGATATCTTGACAATCTTCCAACCTACTTTTAAGGAAATATTATCTACATAGTGGGTAAGATTAACTGTACCTTCAGCTGTTTTTGAAATTAGGATAGTCTAGAGAGGTTTCCATAATCCTTTAAACAATGATGGTCTGGCAAGATTGTTTGAGCCACCAGTATCAATAAATGCATCAAGATCTATCCAACTATTTTTAACCTAGATTGAAATTGGTATATACAAGAGATTATTGTTTTTTACCATTTTCTTCAAAAAAAAACTTTGTTCTGCAGCTGGGTTGAATTCAGGGATTAGTAGTGAAGAAGTCTGTCCAACATTTTTCTTATATGGACAAAAAGAGTTTAGCTGAGGGATGATGCAGGCTGCCAGCCTGCAAAACCAGGATCCTTTTCTTCAGCACTCATGCATGAAACATGCGCCTTATATCAACAATTAATTCCTGCAACTTCATGATCTGTAATTCAATGGGGAAACTTTCCAATAATAAAACAGGCACTCTTAAAACTTGTAGAAATTATGTCTGGCGGTGAGTTAATACACAGTCATATAAATATGTGCACAGCATCATAAAATTCTACAGGGATTGCACATACGGTTCCCAATTCTCTGCGCCATTATGAATTCCTCAGGCCGCGCCCCATCCTCATTCCGCTGCGCTGCATATATACAATTATACATATAGTGGATGGCAATTTAAATTGGTTTTTTTTCAATTAACTCTCCGAACAGAGCATGAACGCTCTTACCAGATCTCCGGCCTGCGTATCCACGTACACCTGAAAGACTTAAACACAGTCTTTAACAATATACACAACATGTGTAAATGCCGCACAACAGATTGAATAAGCAAACAATTCTTAACTTTGAACATTATCATCCCAGCCTTTCCACGGGTTTATGGTGCGCCTCCGCATTTATACACAGGGTTTATATTCTTGGTTTACTGTCCACGCATCATCAATTCGAGTCCACGAAATTCAGCCTGCTGTCTATACAAAAGAAAAGAACACAGCGCTTCTACTCCAGTTAATTACAATCTTTAAAGTCAAATAACGCAACATGGTCATCGATCCATATTCAATGCGAGAGAAGACGCCCTTGAATCGCTACAAAACTCCACAAACACATCGATAGCATTGTCTGCTAGCCAACCGATACCCATGTGGGCCATCTCACCTTGTTACGCTGTCCAAGCTTCCACCGCAAGCAAACACACAGCAGACTATGGAACTAACGAATATTCAAATAGATTTTGAACATACAATACGCAGGGAATGTATATTCACTTACGCCATGCGCTGCCGCTTTATTCTACACAAAGGCTTGCAGATATAATCCGATCAGATGTCTCGCATACTCTTTACGCAACCAGAACTATGTGTATATAACAGTTACGTTTCTTTATTAAGTGCCGGCATAACATCGTTCTCCTTGGAAATCAACCATGCAGCAGTATATAATTAAGGAATTTTCAATGGTTATGCACACAATACACCGACAACAGAGATGTCTACTCTCGTCTTCAAACTGGAGATAAACAATATAAATATATGGTGGAGTTTTAATAAGCTACAGCGACTGATTCAATTCAATTGAAAGTTTGATTATTTACCACCCGCTTTATCACCGACGACGCTCACATATAGCTCGCTGTTCTTTGATTTCTTCTGGACAGTATACAACATACCGTGTTTATGTATATCACAGCTTGCTGCAACTTAAAGTCGATGCAATTCCGCCGCAGCTCTTTATCATTTATCACTTATGTCAACCGGAATTCAAGCTGGTTGAACGAACTGTTGATGTTCAGTTTCGATGGAGTTAATCATTGTCTCCATTCAAAACCTCAGTACAATTCCTTGCTTACTGCTAATGAACAGAAGCCCTGACGAAGTAACTTCCGACGGAATTATAACTTCGGCAAACGCAGATCCGTTAGGGCCACAAGAGGTGTGCTTCACGAATCGTGGATAATGGTTGTGGGATTGATTTCTATAATCAATACACACAGCAACTGCGCCTTAAATAAGAACCATTCATTTCAAGATTTAACTGAACCTCTATCCATACATAAAACCAGTGAACTCAAGGAACAATCCAGTCAGTACCAATTTCACGCCTTTCTCATTCAATCAATAATATATATATATATATATATGTCTGAAACATTGTTTACATAACACAAAAGGAGACTACTTACAAACTTATCTTTGGCCAGATATTCGATGCTGATGGCCTTTTACAAACTCTGAAGGCTTACAGCCTTGTTGCCCCAAACCTACTCTCAATCTCTCATATATCCTTTTCTCACAAAAAGCCCTCCTATTTATACAATTAAAAAAATCATTTAATTAAATGCTCAATCTCTTAAAATCCAACAAACCCCTAAATTCCTCAACATCCCTAAATGATAGCTCTTTATCCCTAAAATCCTTCAATTCATTAAATTTTCTCATATCCTTTTATTAATAAAAGGATATTTACATAAATCCTCACCTTCTCCTATTTAATTCAAATTAATTAATAAAATATTAAAAATCATCACACCCCATATTTACAAATTAACATTATCACATCCCATATTTACAGATGGAGAAAAAGGTCTTGATGCTCCTGCATCAAGGGAGAATAGAGATGACTTGGTTTCCTTTGTCTTACTTAGGGGGTTGAGACCAACATAAAGATTCGGCTTCACTGATGTCAGAACTTTCTGAGTCAGACTCAAATTCTTCATTGTAGTGGAGTTCTTCTTCAACTTCAACTGAAAATTCATCAGGAAAACAATCATAACAAATATTCATTTTTTGAACATAATTGATTAATTATTCATCTTCTGAAAAAGAAGCATCTGTTAACATATATACATCTCTTGGTTCTTCTTCCGACTGTACAATAGACCAATCATCACAAAACTCTTCAATATCTACACAGGCTTTTAATTTACTAGATGTGCTCTTCAAACATGCATGAGGATAATGTCCTTCTTATTTATAAATGAAACAACAATTACTTTTGGTTCTCGATTGTTTCCTCTTTTTTAGAAATCTGAAATTTTTAAAAGATCGTTTGGGATTTGCAATTTTCTTGGTCTTGAATTTTCCATACCTTTTATGCTTTCTCTTTTTCTTAAATGGTGTCCAAGGTAGAACGACACAAAAAACATTAGCACTGGGAGTTATATCATGTGCTTATTTTTTCCAACAAAGATATTTAACCTTCTCATGACACCGAAATAAAAGATCTACCCAGTAAATCTGATCAATAGATTTGCTTTGAAGCTCAATATATTTAGAAATGAGATCTCCTAGATTTCCTGGTAGTTTTGATATAAAAGAAATTTTTTAAACTGAATCATTTGAAAGATTTGCTTTGTCAACTTTGGCCATAAAATCTTGACCAAAGGATTCAAGATATTTTAAATCTTTCAGCTCCATTCTAGCAAGACCTGTAATGATTTGCTTTTTCTCATCTATTGGCCGGGAACAAGCTGTGTTTTCAGTAGTACCTCTAGGGTAGATAGTCCTGCTGCAACAACCGCTTGTCGTTTTGACTCAGGTGGTCCAATCCACCAGTCATAAACTATTCCAGCCATTCTCTTTTCTGCTAGAACAAATATGGATATATTATCGAGCATTGTAGTTACTTGCATTTGGTATAAAGCTCCAATCCATATTCTAATTGATTCAGCGGGATTTGTTGATCTGTCCAAATCTAAAATATAACCACTAGAATTAGAAGCAAATAGATTTTCTTCTATCCTAGGATATTTTTGGACTCTGTTAACAAAATTTTCCTTTTGGATTGACAACATGATGAAAGATGGGAGCTTAGAAGCTACATTTTCAAGAGTCACAATTTCTGCTTTTGTTTTTCTAGGCTTCTCTGGAACATACTTTATTTTCATTATCCTGAAGGATGTTTCAGAAGTGCCAGCTTCTGTTTCTTCTTGATCCCAAAAATTTGGGGTTGACATATCTATAGTAAATCTTGAGCTCTGAGATGCTTTTGATTTTCTTCGTCGTTCTTTCTTCTACATCCTAGCTTCTTTCTCAACTCTTTCTTCTTGCTGTTCATCATGTAAGAGCTTGAGATTGGGTAGAATGAGTTCATTCTATGTACCCAAATCATCTATGGAATTTTCAGCATAAGAACACCATGTAGTAATATAATTACCAATTTGATACAATTGATCTGGATCATTTGTATTTGAGGAACTGTGTTCAACTAAAGGGGCACAATTAGCTCTTGTAGGATGTTGCTTTGAGGAGGACGAAGTAGTGCAAAATTTAGTCTTTTGGGGCCATTTGCCTCCTTGCACAAAGCGGCGATTGGCGAATTGCCATTCTTCAACTGGGGTGATTCGGGAATTAGAAATTCTAAACATTTTATTTACAGCAAGAAAAGGCTTAACTTTAGGTATATACAATTCATTTGAAGATAGTATAGGCTGACTAGAAGTGTTGGCTATTTGGGATGAGGATTCTGTAGAGTCAGAGACTGGTAATGCATATTTTCTTGGATGAATGATAGGTCGCTGGATAAAAGGCTTTTCTTGAAGTATTCTAATTTTGCCATCTTGCAACGAGGCTCTTCTTGTCAGGTTTCCTGGTTTTGTTTCATCATCTAAAGACTTGTATTGAAAATACTAGTCGTTTGGTAGTCCTATATCATCATATGATACTCCGACTTATGCATTATTTAACCCAACTGACACACAATATCTGAGTACTCGCTATTTTAATTTTGGATGTACTGTATTAGTAAACTAAAAGGACATTTGAATCATTACAAATAGGAATTCACTACTATCAACCATCTGTAACCCTTGGACTCCTACCATAAGTTTCCAACAGTCTTTCAAATGAGGGTTTGTAAGACTAATAGAGTAATCTGGAAAGATCGTTCCATATTGACAACCAATAGATAGGTTACCGACAATATTACCTATTCTAGCATGATCATAACTCTGGTGTCGAGTATCAAAGAATTCAACAATGCACGGAGTATTTAAGCCATGTCTAAATAAAGGGGCCAAACCTATCCTTATACCTCCAAAATGTAAATAGGAATATTTTTTGTCTTTTGCATATTGTCGAAATTTTTTGATTTCTTCATTGTTAAACAAGGAGAAAGAAACAATCTGAACAGATGGACCAAAGATTTTGATTTTTGCTTCCACTTCTTTTAAAAGAATCTTTTTCTGAAAGATATTAGAGAGAGGGGTTTTATAGACATCGGTTGCATGAAGAGTTGGAGGATTCCAACTTTCAGGATTTTCTACCGTCTCTAGTTCTTTTTCAGAATCGATCTCTTTTTCAAGAGATCTAGAATCACCTTCAGTAACAACACGTCGTTCAAGAGTAGAAAAAGATCTAATCAAACCAGCCATTAGGAACGCGATAGGGCTCTGATACCAAAAATAGAAAAAGATCGAGAACCTGATACCAGAAATAGAAAAGGATCGAGAATATCTTACTGTTCAGCAAAGTGGTTCCTTGGGACGGTATCTTCTAGCACTTGCTGCATGCGTCTACTACGAATCAGCGTCTCCTCAAGCGCTTCTCTCAACAGTTTTACAAACACCTCCCTTGCAGCCTTGCTGATACTTAGAAGAAGATATCAAGCGAACAACTCAACTTAGAGTAAAAAGGTGCACGAAGCTTTTATTAACTCAAAAGAAAAAACTTACAGAGCATTAAAATATGAAACAAAAAATCTTAGAGTTTAGAAGCACTCAGTCCAACAACATTGGCTTCTCTTCTGCTGATTTCTCATTTTATAGACTTCCTAAAGAATCTACTTTTACCCAGACATGATACAAAGTGGAAATAATTGAGGGTCCTATCAGCATTTCCATAGTCCGACGATGTCTACTCAATATTCTAGTATAATAATTCAAAAACACACTCAGTACAACAATTCAAACTTTCAAGTATTTACAAAGAATCTAAGGACAATCACCATGGTCCCTTTGGGCTACGGTCTGAGTCATAATCATCGAATTCGTCAGAAGATTGATTCTTTTGCAGATATGCTTCCTCCATTATCTTTACATATTTTTCTTCATAGTTTGGCTCAATGGGGTCTTGAGCATCTTGGTACACATCTAAAAACAACATGTCCTTTCCTTTTGAAGATTTTGTTGCCGTAGATGCTGTCACTACTTTAGAGGACTGTCCTACTTCCAACTTTATTCAATCTTTGTAGGCATGATGGCTCTGGTAGGGTGACTTGAATGGGTCATCTCTTTTTCTCCATCTACTGATATACGACGTAGGATTTATCTCTATGTCCAAAAAGGAATCTTTATGAGCTCTCGAAAAGGCTGTCATATGTTGTACTGGTAGCTCTATTCCATCCAATAATTCCCATTTGAATATTTTGAACATGCTGGTTGTTGTCTCTATTGTGTGTTGTACCCAGATTTTGCAGTGATCACTTACGCCTTCTTTGTTTTGCCATCAAAACTCAAAATTGAATGTTGTGCATAGCCTAGTTGATAGTAACAAGTTGATCAAACATATAGTGTTTGCTGTCCAATTTCCTAAACTTACTCCAACTGTGATTAATGCTTTTTGGTTCACAGAAAATTTCAAAACAGGATGCTTCCCTTGTAATTCTGTTTGTTTTTTAATGATGTGGATTTTTCAACTAACTTTTGCATGTGAAATTCTTTTAACCATCTCAAGACTCTATTCACTTCATCTCTGTTTTCTACAAAGGTGGAACTTTCTGAAAACTTGTTTGCAAAAACCCGTGAAAAAGGATTTGGGTCAATAGCATTTCAGATTTCTGGGCTTTGAAAATCCCATGGTATCGAAAATATTTTGATATACTACAGAGTTCTTTCTACACATTGAGATTATCTTTCAATCTGTTTCTTCTTGCAATATCTGTCCTTTATTTCCCAATGTGCAAATGGTTCGAAGGTTTCATATTGAGGAAAAGTATCTGAGTGCATATAATCTATATCTCTTCTTTGTAAATATGATGCTTCCAACTCTTCGAATAGATCTGGGATTCTTAAGGACTGTAAAAACTTTCCAACTTATATCTTGATATTAATATCATCAAGGTCCATCATCTTAGCACTTGTAAAGATTTCAAGTGTGAAATCAATACAACTAATCATCTGATAATAATTTAAAATCTATAAAACCCAAATCATAGATTGTGTATATTGTATGGACCATAGATCATCAAGAGTTCTGAAATATAATTTTACTTTCATATTTTGTAAAGAGTATACTTTTACCAATTTAGGATCCAATCCAAAAAGTGTGCCAATATTTTTTGATTGCCAGGCTTGACATTTCTGAATCCACTGGTTTCTTTGAAGCCTGAGTCAAATTACCTTCTGTATTTCAAGACAAAGATCTTCAACATGTTTTTCAAGAATTTTGAATCTCTTTGCCAGAGTAACAAAATTATATGGCTAATCTGGAATATCAAAAATGCTTCCTTTGACTTCTTTTTTGCTGCGGCCAATTCTATGAGCTTTATTCATTTCCCTAGTAAGAGCATCGACAATATAGTTAGAATTTCCAAGAATCCATTCTACATCAAAATCATATTGCTGGAACGAGATTTGCCATGCTAATAATCTTCCTCTTACCATTTGTCTTGATAATTTTGCTGACAAGAAATATTTAAAATTCATTGAGTTAGTCCTAAGCAAGAATTGTCTTGGTGCAAGATACAGTTCAAATTTTTGAATTCCATTAAATTGTGCAAGAGTTTCTTTTTCAGCAGCAAAATAGTTTTTCTGATTGGAGAGAAATTCTCTTGATGCATAGGCATATAATTATTCTTCTTTATTTTCCTCCTTTTCAAAAGGAACAACTACCCAAAATTCATTTGAGGCATCTGTTTGTAGGATTAACAATCCATCTCCTGGGGGTTGCAGTTTTGAAAGGGACTTACATTCTTCTTTGAGATTTTTGACAGCGGCAGTGGCTTGACTAGACCGTCCCGATTTCAAATGCTTTCTAATCGGAGCAGTTTTTTCTGATAACCTTGGAATGTATTTATGGATATAATTTAAAACACCCAGAAATTTTTGAATAATTTTGGTGTCTTTAAGTTCATCAGGAAACTCAGCAAGCTTTTGTAAGAACATGAGGCTGCATTTGTATATGTCCATCTACTACCTGAATTCCAAGGAAATCAATATCATTTTGGAATAACACCATTTTCTTTTCTGAGAGGACAATACCATGAGCTTGAACTTCTTGAAAGAATATTTCTAGATGAGCCAAATGTGTTTGTAAATAAGGAATGTGAATTAAAATATCATCAGTGTAAGTTATGATAAAATCATACTTACCAAAGATAAAATCCATTCTCTTCTGGAAGAAAGCAAGAGCATTCTTTAATCTGAATGGAACAACTTTCCATTGATAAAATCCTGCTGGACATGTGAACGCTGTCTTATGTCTGTCTACTTCTTCAATCTGAATCTGATAATAACTAGATTTCATATCAAATTTACTGAAGATTTTGCTCTTCTAAATCTTCTGCATTATTACTTCTTGAAAAGGTAAGGGATAATGAAATCTTTGAATGATTGCATTCAATGGTTTATAATTAATCACCATTCTTGCTTTACCTCGAACTATTTCGGAATGATTTCTAACCAAGAATGCAGAACATGAATAGTGAGAGACACTAGGTTCAATCAACCTCAGCTTCAACAATTCTTCAATTTGTTTTTTGATCTCTTGTTCATCGGTAGGAGCGTAAGGAA
The DNA here is from genome assembly GCA_000404065.3 of Pinus taeda. Classification (NCBI taxonomy): domain Eukaryota; kingdom Viridiplantae; phylum Streptophyta; class Pinopsida; order Pinales; family Pinaceae; genus Pinus; species Pinus taeda. Next base: position 477,559 of record APFE030587002.1, read on the forward strand.
TTAACTTACCTTTTACTCCATTATCATGCATGGTCACAATTTCTTGCTTGGGGCTATATTTTTCCCAAAAATTTTGAGGGTCTTCTGAGTAGCTTTTGACTAATCGCTGGTATATAGAAATTTGTTCCTGAGTCCACTGAGGATCTATTATTGCTTTTTGTTTTGTTTTGAGAGCTTCTTTTTCCTCATAAATCTGCAGTACTTTCTGCCAATATTTGGAATCATTTATTGGCTTTCTTGTACTGGTCTTCTTCTGGCTTTCTCTTCGAACTTCTAAATCTGCAAATTTTAGTCTCAGAATAGAGATTGCTTGTTCTTTGAAATTGAAGATAACATTATCTTTTCTAATGGTCATGGGCAAAACAGAATTGATAAATGCATACCCAAAAATAAATTGCGGATGGGTCATAATGATGTATAGCAGATATCAACCCAAAATCCATGTGGTATTCTTATTTTTCACATCATGGATCTAGCAAGTTGTTGGATAGATCTATTGGCTCTCTTTGCTACTCTATTTTGTTGTGGAGTCTCTACTATGGTCAACTGCCTTTTGATGCCCCAATCCTTGCAAAAATCATCAAACTCTTTGGAGGTAAACTCACCACCTTTACTAGATCTTATGCATTTGATTTTATATTCTATCTCATTTTCAGCTATGGCCTTAAAATTCTTGAAATTCTCGAAGGAATCATATTTTTGTCTTAAAATTGCTACCCATATTGTAGAAAATCCACGAAAATTTGTAACTGCTCTAATGAACAATATAAAAGCTATTTTTTTTTTCATTAGGACACAAATTTCCTCTACTTGTTTGTAGTGGAATAGGAACATAAAGAAAAATAGTCACTCAATAATCAAGATATAAAAATTTCTAGGGAACCCAAATGGGAAAACCTTTTGTTTGTTTGAGAATTTTGTTGATAGAAGAACGAGTGATAGATCTCTTACAATACAATATTGTCTCAACATAAAACACAATGGTTCTTCCTACCTAAACTAGACTTGAAACTCTTGCAAGTACCCTGATCCTGCCTCCCTATTTCTATGAGCATAGGATGATCCTATTATTTAGGGAATTCTCCCTAAATCCTTGCACAAATCCCAAGGGAAATTCCTCCTCAAATCTGTGCAAAAGATTTTCTTGCACACTTTCCCTCTCACACACTCACTATTTCTTTGTCTCATCAACTCATGCTCAAAAAACAATGATGAACAATGGTGCCTTCATCCTCCTTATAAACAATTTGCATAGGCTAAATCTAGCAAGTCTTATTTTTAGAAATTGAAATTATGATTGATGAGTTAAATGACTAGTGTAACTCATCTAGTCTTATTTTAGAATTGAGACTATTTGCATGTCAATTTCCAAAACTAATTCACACTAGAAGATAACAAGATGAGGCTTCCACTCTAGTTCATAAGTCAAACTTCTTCATGAACTGTCCTAACTTATAGGAAATTTTCCTAAAATTTAGGAACTTGTGCATGCTAAGGAAAATTGCTTCTTGGTCTCTTTGACTAAGGCACAAGCCAAAGGACATTTTTTGCTACTATTTTCAATACCCCCTCTTAGAAGGAAGGGCTTCTAGAAGAACCTCATCCACCTTGATCTGTCTCCAACACTACCACGTTTTCTGCTGCTATAGTTGCTCCCTTTGAACTGGAAGACTTCCTTGCTTTCCTCTGTAGAACCTGATTTGAAGAATTATTCTTTCCTGCCATTTTTTTAGAGTCCATAACTTCAGTCATAAATGACATGTACCTTGTGTACCTCTGAGGTCGCTTCCTCTAGATGGAAGTGATACTGGAAGATTCAACTCTCTTATGATGTCCCTTAACAAAATCATATGCCCACTTGGCTCGAACTCTCCCTATACCAGGAGTCTTTGATTGAGTGGCTACCTCCACTCACCCTGGGTTATGCTCCTAATCATCCTATTGGTCAAACCAACTGTGAACTACCTTCGACTCAAACTGAAATACTAGCTGAGGATTCATCTTGAGAGCTCTATCCTGCTCTCGCCCAACCACGACTTCTTTGCTTTGAGCTCTCCTTGCCTTGTTTCTCAAGGCTACATTTGTCTCTACTTGCAACTTTTAGAGATTCTTCACCCTCACACCTATCTTCTTCTTACATCTATAATCTTAGTGTTGAGGAGGTAAATCAAATTGTTGAGGAGGGAAATCCCCTCTGCGGACAGAGGCGATTCCTACTAGCCTAGACCGGGTCTAGCAACAATCATACAACACTACCATGCAAGTTCCTAATTGCAAATTAAAGACCAATGATGAGGGCCTACCTGGATTCCAACGCTAGTGCTTGTACAAGAGTTGACGCTCCCGTTCCTTTGATCTGGAAGATCACGATCCCCACGATCTTCGTGAATGGACACCTGCACATATAAAGAACGACACAAACACAAGCATAAAATCCAATAGATGCAACTATATATCAGCCAGAAAGGATATAACTCATCATCATTACAAAGAACAATAAGAGTGGAACCATAATAATAGTCGTTTATTAATGATAAACAAAGAAGAATACAACCATAGTTCTGACGTCAAATCCTCCTTTGGCTGGGTGTTCAGCAACACATGTCTTGCAAAGCTTGTTGGGAATGGGACCAAGCCTCTCTCTCTTTGGTTATTGGACAAGAATATCCTTACTTAGATTTGGCCTTATGGGAATGAATAAGGCTCTTGCAGCATGAAGCTCTTGGTAACTTGACAATTCTCAATCTCTTGAACTCTGGAACTCTGGAACTAACTTGCCAAGGAAAATGGACAAGCTTTTATAGATGGAGGAAGGGGATTTGGGATCATCCACAATAATCATGGTATTGGCTCTATCACTAAATAAGCTTCCATGAGAGGTGGCAAGCCACTTCCTCTCTATGGAAATCCGAAGCCAAACCACCCAACCCAAGATAGATTCAGTCCAGGAATTTGTTAGGATGAATCTTCTGTTGTTTGTTTGTTAAAAAACACCACTGATTATGGTTGGCGCGAGTGCGACTCTGTGACAGAGCGCCAACTGGTGCACCCTCTTTGGAGGATTTCCCCCATTGGCATGAGTGCTACATTGTGGAACCGTGCCAATGGAAAAAGGGCTATTTTTAGGGGTTTTTAGCAGGAGATGTCTTCAAGGAAAATGAAGTTCATGTTCAGGGGAATGCAATGCAAGTGTTTGCAGGTCATGTCAATTCTCATAGGTCCCGAAATGAGTCCTCCAAGATGTGGGAGAGGGGTAACAGGGATGGTGACAAATTGCTGTGTAACACTTAGTGTTGGAGGTACACCTTACCTCTGATGAAGATGATATCATATCCCTTTTCATCAAAGGTAGCTACTTAAACAATATTCTACCTCAATCCTATAACACAAGGAACATATTTGAAATGAAGAGGATTACTTAAATCCCTCTGAAAACTTACAATACCAACTCATCTAGCTACACACTAACTATCATTCCCTAGATCAATATGAAACTACATGTCCTTCTCCTTCAAGTGGTTGAAACTATTCTTATTCCATGTCATGTGTAATGATGCTCCTGAATCATTATACCATATACTACTACCTTTTGAGCTTTCCATGCAAGTAATAAATGAGAAATATTTCTTGAAATGTGTAAAAAATGCATCTACCCACGCCAGTGTAGCTACATGATATTTACTAGACTCCTTATTCTTAGGAAACTTAGTGGCTTAATGTCCAAACTCATAGAAATGGAAGAACTTGATCTTGGTTAGATCCTTCTTCTTAACCTTCTAACTAGCCTCAACCTCTCATTTGTCCTTCTTGCCCTTGGCCTTGCCTACCAGGGAAAGGTTCTCCTCATCCACTATCTAGTTGATCTACAATCTCTAGTCCCTCTCCAAATCGCTTCCCGAATACAATTAGTCCAAAACCTTTCCCAATTAGGAAAATTATCTCTCCCACTAATAGCATCTTGGAAGCCCCGCCAAGACTTGTGAAGTCCTAAAAGAGTAAAACTTTGAAGATCATGCTTTGGTACAATCACACCGACACCACCTAGCTCATCTCATATCTAGGTGAACTTTGACAAATACACGATGATGAGCTCATCCTTGATCATCCAGATACTCCTCAACTTCTCCTTGAGAGAAAGCTTCCTGGTATAACTGGTACTCTGGTATAGATCTAAAATATCTTTGTACATCTCAAAAGTTGTCTTCTTCTCATGGATATGAGGAGCTATATGATCTCTAACCCCTTCTAGAATAATTGACTAGCCTTGATATTATTCTTATTGTGTTAGGCCAATTATTGGGGATCTTGAGGTGACATTATCACTTGCTTGATAAAATGTCCCACCCCATTATATTCCAACACTATCTTGATCCTCCCTTTCCAAGAGATGAAGTTCAATGCTCCCTCTAATCAGTGATCTGATCTTAGTCCTTGGTATGCCATTCTCCTTATCCAAATTCTTCTCATAACAAATTTTCTCTTTATTCTTTACTAATTTGAACTTTGTGTGTTGGCCTTTACTCTGATCTCTACTTTGATACCATGTAGAAAATCCACAAAAATATGCAACTACTCTAATGAACTATCTAAAAGCTAGTTTCTTGTCATTAGGACATAGATTTTGTCTACTTGTTTGTAGCAAAATAGGAATAGAAATAAACTCAATCACTCAATAATCAAAACACAAAAATTTCTAGGGAACTCAACTGGGATAACCCTTTACTTGTTTGAGAATTTTATTGATAGAAGAATGCGTAATACATCTCTTACAATATAATATTGTCTCAACAGAAAAAACAATGGTTCTCCTTTCCTAAAATAGGATTGAAACTCCTGCAAGTATCCTGATCCTGCCTCCCTATTTCTATGTGCATACGTTTCTCCTATTATTTGGGAATTCTCCCTAAATCCTTTTGCAAATCCAAAGGGAAGTTCCTCCTCAAATCTGGGCACAAGCTTCTCTTGGATGTTGTACCTCTCACAAGCTCTCACACACAAACCTATGATCTATATTGCTTTGTTCCACAAACTCATACTCACAAAACAATGGTGCCTTCATCCTTATTATAAGTAACTCGCATAGGCTAAATCTAGCAAGTTGTATTTTTGGAAATTGGACTTGTGATTGATGATTTAACCGACTCATGTAACCCATCTAGTCCTATTTTAGAACTGAGACTCTTTGCATGTCAATTTCCAAAACTAACTCACACTAGAAGACAACCAACTGAGCCTTCCTCCCCAACACATAACAAAATGTTTCATGAACTGTCCTAAATTATTGAAACTCATCCTAAATTTTAGGAACTTGTGCATGCTAAGGAAAATTGCTTATTGGTCTCTTTGACTAAGGTACAAGTCAAAGAAGTACCTTTCTTGCTACTTTTTCAACACATATCATTCTAATAAAATCATCAATGATAAGAATGAAATACAATTTACCTAAGGGTGATTGAGTTCTTGAAGGACCACATGAGTTCATGTGTACCAATTGAAATGGTCTAGTTTTTGAGTTCTTCTTGGATTTGAATGACATTCATACTTTTTTTCCAATCTGACAAGATTTATAGATGGTTTTCTTTGGCTTAGATAACTTTGGAATACCTCTGATAGCATTCTTCTTGCCCAACTTGACAATCAGATCAAAGTTTCCTTTGATGCCATGACCAATTCTCTTCAATCTTAGTTAGACAACATTTCTCTCGTTTTTCTTTTAAAACATAGAGTGCGTTATTGTTTGTACTAAGAACTTCATATATTACCTCATCTGTGCTTGCATAATTGATTTGACAGCTCTTAAATCTAAATAATACATCATAGCCTTGGTCACACATCTGGGAAACATAGAGTAAGTTATGGTTCATGCCATCAACAAACAAAACATCCTTAGTCTTACCTCTTCCATTTACTAGGCTGACAATTCCTTTACCCATAATATTACTTGGTGCATTATATCCAAAGGTTGTGTTGAGGCCCCAAAGTCACATTGTGTTGTGCCATAATGTAGAGCCTAGGAACATCTAAATTTGGTTTTAATTTACTATTATTTATTAAATTGTTTTATGCATGAAAATTTGCACGTGAAAACACTAAAGTTTCATTTAATTTTTTCCAAGTATATTTTAGTACATTCATAAGTTTAAATATTCACATGCTTGGTCTTGTTATAAGGTTTCACAGAGAAAAGAAAGGATGATAGATTTCAACAAATTAAAATCAGGTCTTTGTTTTTGTTTTCAAACATTCATTATTACTGGAATGATAGTGTAAGTTTTTTCTTTTAATTCTATTGGTAATTCTCTGTGTATTTTCAAATGAGTGTTCATGCATTATAGCTTTAAAATAAATTTTTTCCAAGAAATAGGAGGTATAATGAGCATATTTCAATCGACCAAACCACGCTTTCAATTTTTGTTTTATTTTCAATTTCAATTTCCTCTCAGAATTTAGGTGGGAAAATGTTTGCAATTCGTAAATGTTTCGTTGGGTATGATTTCCACATGTTTTAAGGTTAGAGCATCCTTGTGACCCAAGTTTGACATAAGAACAATGAGGGTTAAATGAGAAATAAAGATGTAGAACATATTTCAATAGACTAAACTGAACAATTAAGAATTCACTTCAGCCCACTGATATTCGATGGAAATTGAGCAATTAAGAGTTCATCTGTAAAAAACACAATTATTTAAATTTATACATTTTCATAATAAACCATGTAAAATTTTACCAAAATAATAAATATATTGTTCACAATCTTGATAAATTTTATAAAAATTAAAGAAAACAATCAAATTGATTCAAAATTCTCTTTAATTAACAAACATATTCAAATTTCATCCAAAAGTCAGGTTTATAACATTATCTATCATGAAACAATCTATCTAATTGTATTAATATGGTGTAAAACTCAAATTACAAGGCGAGTTTTCATAATTACATGGAGAGAAGCACTGCCAACCCAAGACATGCTTCAAAATTCCTCCTTACAATAACTTAAAAAACAACAACAAATTCTAGAAAAAAAATTAATAAGATTACTTACACCAAATTTTTCTCCCCTTCTTACATCAAAATTAGGCTTATATATAGGATCTCAATATCCAAGAATCTAACCCTAAACCAATAGTGGTATTCAATAACCACTAGGAATCTTTTTACAAACGACAACTGTTTGTAACTAGCTTCTTCTAGAAGTTTCTAGAAATATGCCAACTGTAGGTTGGGTCCCATTTGATTTGACTGTAGTGGACTTGTCTCTCTCCCTTGATCATGCAATGGGTGCTTTTCTCTCTTTCTTAGGCTCTAGATGGGCTTGGAACTACCTTGGTTGGGTCATTGGTGGGGTCGACCCTAGCTGTGTTGTGTTGATCAATGGTTGTCATTGATGTCAACCCAAGCAGCACCAGGGGCTACCCTTATCTTGCATGGGAATTTTGACTTGAAAGGTTACTCTATTCCGAGTCAAATATCTTCTCGATGGATTCTACTCGTTGAGATGTTTTTGTTGATATATGGTATGCCTCCCATTTCTTCATGGTTTGCGAGTTATTTGCGTATGAAGTTAGTAACCCTAGTTAGTGGGCTAAAAACCTATGGTGTTGTGGCATGGCACTCATAATTGGTTGTGGTAATTGAATAGTAAATAATTAATAAATTATTTTTGCTCATAAAATATCTCCAACTTTCACTTGTTGAGGACCCTCTCAACTCAAGACATTCATATAAATAATGACCCTCATATCCTCCTCTAGGATTGGATTTTTTAGTTTCAAACAAGCCATCATGGAATTTTCGCTATAACTTTTTTTGCGTTGCGTACGAAGCTAAAATTAAAACTTATTTGAGCTGAAATCTTGATGAACCTTGTGACCAAATGTCAGATCTTAGTTCGCTACTTTTTCGGAGATATGATATGAGGAAGTTAGGGTTTTTGCAGGCTCCCAAATTCCATGTCAAACAAGTGACGTTGGGAAAATTGTCACAACTTTCCCTCTGAGCACTGGATTCAAATTTCATAAATAGTCACAGAAAGAGGGTAGAATTTAGTTTGTTGAGTAACATTTTCATGGCTGAAGGTCGTAACAGTGGCACATGGCACTTCATGCAAGTTTGCTCTACTAAAATAGTCTATAATCAGGTCATCCTGGGAGATTGGGCATAACTCTTTTTTGAAGGATCCAATATTGATCAAACTTGTGGGGTTGGAAAGGGGACTCAAAGGGCTACCACAAGAGGAAATTTCGGGCCGTGGAGATCCGAAATTACATGGATACAACATATTCAATATTGAGCTCCTAGAAGGCAAGAAAAATCATGCATTCAAGGATCATTGCAGTGGACCACACATCAATAGTCAAGGGTAAGTCTCCTACAACAAGGTATGTATGCTTAGTATTTACATTTGAATTTTGAGTATCATCTTTGAAATATGTTTTTGCAGGACAACGTAAGTATATACCGTGTTTCAGTTATATCTCTATGTCTCTATATGTCAATTAGTTTTGATACCACATTTCGAATGTCCTATTCTTGATACTACACATTTGATGCTACATATTCTTGATGCTACACCAAGTCTGCTAAATCTATATGATGTTGTACATTCATGTTACTTGTCTTTCATCAATTTTTATTGTTTATATCTTTAAGTTAGTTTTGGATATAGTCTTGCATAGAGTCCATGCCTATATCAAGAGTGGGAGTCTTTGTCTACTGCTGCAACAAGTCAACAACAAAAGTGACAAGGATGCTTTAGGTACGCATTGTAATTTTAATTTGCATTTATTCATTATTATGCACTTACATGTGTTTTGCAGGTAGAGGTAAGTTGAAGGGTATTTTGTTTTGTTTTGTGATTGGTTTCACTGGGAAAATTTTGCATGCAAGTAGAAGAAGATTCAAGTACAACTTCAAGCAAGAATTCAAGAGATATCAAATCAAAAGAAGCATTGCGTAGTGCCCGCTCTAGTTGATTGACAGTGATATGACACTAACATTTATTTAGCCCTAAGGCCCACACATTATTCTTTAAGGACCTTAGGTTGAGGATTCAGACACATGACGCTATTATTAGCAATTGAGATATTCATGGTTGTGATGTTTATGAATGCTTTCCATTGATATTATGATAGCATGAATGGTTACGTATCTTATCTATCAATATTTTGATGATTGCAACATTAAATAGTTAAGTTTCATCTCTATTTGAATTTAGGATGAGGGTAGTAAAGAATATGTATGCGCTCTACTAAAAACATAATGATGATAAATTTGATGGATAGGTATATTTCTATGATGTTACGATGTTGATAGCTTAATGAATATGTATGTTTCTATTGATGATTAATGATGATAGCCATGAGGGATGTGTCGCCTATGTTACCTACTTTCTTTAGTTCAGACATACAATGGACAATGATGTGAATGACCGGGAATTGTTAATGATGCTATTATGATAATGACTAACATTGGGAAACCTTGTTATTGATGATTATTGAGTATGGCAGGAAACCATCAGAGGCACTCGCATATGACATGTCGATGACACCTGGTTTGATGAAAATTCATATTATTTTATCTTTTAAAATCTAAGTCGATCTTGAAATCTGCCATATATGTTTAACTATATTCTGATGATATATTAATGGTTGCAGGCATAGATTAGTTGCTTGACCGAATGACTCACATATGGGTGATGGGGTTGAACAGGTGGATGGTACTACATGGGAGGGGTGGGACAGAGTCCCTAATCTCACCCACTAGCACTCCCGCCATGACTTGGGCTGGAAGGGTTGAAACACATTCGCCTTGAAGATTACGATGCCATGAGGGCAGGTCCCAAAGTTGGGTCGCTCATGAGGAGTTTACTGGGGGCCGCACGCATAATGTAGATTCCTTGATCCCCAACACCATTAGTCTCACTATAGCAGGCGACATAAGAGATGATAGTGGTCTATGACGTTGCCACTATATTTCCCTCGTAGTCACTGGATGCTTGAAGGCAAATTGGTGTGGCACCCTGGAACTTCAGGGAATTTCTTGAAGGGCACGACCAACTTGGCACCCTTGGCATCACAAATAAACTATTAGGTGTGGCACCCTTGGAACTTCTAGGGAAGTTCTTGAAGGGCACAGCCAAACTTGGCACCCTTGGAATCATTAAAAATAAATAATAATAAATAAATATAAGGAATGAAAATTAGGTAAATTTACCTCAAGGGTAAATGATGATTAGAAACCAAGGTATTTAAATCAAAAAAATAAAAATTGGAATAAGGAGGATCATAGGAAGAAATAAAAATAGAGTACCTTAAAAAATCTACCCTTCCCACGTTGGAAAATACTAGGTAGATTAGGTGGTTTAATGAGGTAAAAGGGGAAAGACAAACATAATTGTAAGGATAAAAATTAATCTTAAACTAATTAAACCTAATTAAGAAAAGAGGAAAGTGAATTAAAATAAGAATAATAAATTAAATTTAGAGAAATGTAGAGAAGTTCCATATGGCATCAACCAACATAAGAATATCCATCTAAGAGATAACCTGAGTTAAATTAGAGAGTAGATTGGGGATAAAATTCTTGACTCATTAATTGACTTCAAGTAATAAACACAATTTAAGGAATAAAAAGGCGGGGGGGGGGGGGGGGGTGGGGATATAGAGACAACTAGGAGAATATAGGATTTGTAGGTGAGGAAAATATTAGTTTTAAATAAAAAGTTAAGTAAAATAATTTTGGGTGACCCTTGAGAGAGAGTGACACATGGTAGGTGAATAATCAGCTATTAAATATATATATATATATATAATATATATATATATATATATATATATATATATATATATATATATAAAATTATGCATGACATGCCAAGGTCATCTATAGAGGACTCTTATAAAAGAAGGGGCAAGCCATGGAGAGGGGACTTTTTGAACCTATGGTTGGATGGATGATATGATGTCAGAGCAAGTGATTACGAAGCTATAGTGAGTTTGGTGAGGTAGAGGATTTCTTAGAGAGGGGACTCTTGAGCCAAGGTGTTCTCTCTTCTGCTAGCTAGAACTTTCCTTCATTGTACAACCCCATTGCAGCTCGGGGGTCTGCGGGGAAGAAGAGTACCCAAGGAGTAGGCTGGGAGGTTAACCGGTGGGTCTTCGCATTCAGATCAAGTGTGTCATCATTCACTCACAGAAGTGACCGGCAACAAGGGAATACCAGTAACAATAGAGCAAGCAGAGTCTCGCCTTCTGGTGAACGGTACATATGTATTTCATTACTAATTGATTCTAGTTAAAAGTATGTAAATTTTATGTTATGTTTCCTAAAATGAGTGTCAGCAATGTGTGTGTTGAGTAAATTTGAATTCTCAATGCATTTCTTTTCTGGTCGTATTTGCTGTTAATTAAAAAAATAAAATTATATAGTCATAATTAGGTCCTTATACTTGGTATCAGAGCCATGTTCAACCCTTGAGACCTATGGACCCATGCATCCATGACTAGTTTCGTTAAATATCTACCACATTATACTCAGTTCAGTTCAAGTTAGATGCCACATGAGGATGGGTTCCCAAGAAGACTTTTCTTACATCCCAGGTTTATTACACAAAAACGTTAGACGTAGAATTGATTGTGCTAGAGCAGAGGAGTTTCTCCAGTGACTGAAGCCGAGTTCTCTCATTGCTAAACATCATCATCACTATTTGATATGACCAATCCCAATCACATTTCTGGTCATGAATATTTTATTTGGTAGGAAGAAGTCCCTAATTTCCTTGGGCATGATCCTCACTGATATTTGTGGCGTGTTCTTTTCTTTTCCAAATTTTGGTAGGTCAGAGGAATCCATACCAAAATATTCCCAAAAGGGGGCGAGTACCTTCAGTATTGAGGCCGTGAAGCTTCCTTTCTTCAGGGATCGAACCTGTTTGATAACCAGAATTGTGGAAGGTCAAAATTCTGAGATCATACAGAGTACAAGTTTCTTGGACTGATATGAACACAAATTTGAAAAACACAGTGACCCCATGGAAAGCCGAAGAATTGTAGGCAAAATTCAGACGAGAGTCGCATGGTTAATCCGCTTTTGCGGGATAATTTCTTAGAAGATGCCGTTTTTGTCAAAGTGTCTTTTGCTCCTTCCGAGACAAGGAAGGCCTGCACACAATGGGTCCCATTCCAGTATTGTATTTCTTTATTATTCGCCTTTTTAAAGCTCATGAAATGGTACAAACCTGCATATTCCTACATCTAAACTGGTAAAGAGCCCGACTGCAGTTTTTTTTAGTGGTTAGTTTCAAGATGCGGTTCTTTTCATGTCTCATTTAAACGCAGTTCCTGTTGGGTACCGTGTTTGTACTAATGTTAACCCTTCTTTTATTACTGGTATGCATTACATAAAAAATACCGATGTGCATTACATTAAAATACTAAAAACTCAACTGAATACACTCGATTTGCAAGGATATCAATCAGTAAAACACATATTGGACTTCAAAGAATCGAATATTTGTTTGTCAAAGTCCAAAACCCTATTGTGGATTTAATTTCATTCGCATGTACATTGTCAATGGAGGAAGTTTGTAATTTTATTTATTAATTTAACCCGACTCCCGCCCCTAGGTAACACCCAATCCTAAACCTAACCCTAACCCGGGTGAAATCCCCTACGCTGTGAAATCCTTCACATGTAATCCAGATGAATGCTACACACACGGATCGATGGGGTTGCCCGCGGTTGGGTCCACTACCCGAACTGGATTCGTTCTCTGCGTGGCCACAAACGCCGTCGGTGCTTCTAACCGCTAGGTTAGGTTTCCAGTCACAACAAACCCTCTACCCGGGTTAGTTTTTCTTTGTACAAAATATCTCTCTAACGGATCTAGACACTTAATTTCGTGTTTTTTAAATTTAATTTTCTTTTTTTTGCTCAGATTAGCGAACACATTTTTAATTTTATTTTATATTAAAAAAAGAGATTGGTGGGCAAAAATGACCGTGAATTTATGCGTGAGACAAAAGAAGCTACCTAACGGGTCAAAGTGGGAATGAGGGCATGTGAAACCTAACCTGGAATTTTGGGGAAAGGACTAGGGTGGTTAATATCTTGACTCGGGTGGTAAATTATTATTATTATTATTTTTTTTTATTATAGGAAAATGCGTTTTTCTTTTTTCAGGAAATTTTAGAATTAAAAATTTATGTGGAGCCATTTTGGGACTCCTTAGCCATAAATTTCTTGTTGTACCATTGCAATCCTTGAATTTGAAAATTCCTTTTAATAGAAAAAAAACCTAAGTTGCAAGGACTATAGGATACTCTAGCATTTCTGTCTTTTCGTAGCTGTCACACAAATTTTGGCATGCCACATGGCTAAAATCACCCAAAATTATAGGATACTTTAGATGCTCCTCTTTATTTGTGTTATGGCAATTTACAAGAATTTTGAACACCAGTTTCAGCTATCACATGTCTGAACAAAACCCAAAGCAATTAATTTGTGTTCAGTTCATTGATATTTTCATGAAACCGAGAGATTGCTCAGGAACTTTGCTTAAAGACCCCACCGCCAATGTCAGATGTGTTGTATTCTTTGTATATAGAAAGACTCTACATCCCATAACGTTTTTACCCATAATTTAAGGCCTACTGTAATCTAATATAGCTTGGCATATTAGGGTTGACTGATATATTGTATTATGAACTGTTTTGGTAATGCAATGAAAAAAGGTGCAACACTAAGCTAGCTGATTTTCCTAGTTAAGGCTTTTTAAGTAAATCTTGTGTATTGTGTATGTGTGCCATTGTTTATCTTCTCTTTTTTCCAGAGATTTTTTTTTAGTAATGCTTCTCTTTCATAGTTTTATCGGTCACTATTTTCTACAGTCAAAGGGTCCACAAATGACCAAATTAATGTTTTTTTCATATGAATGAAGACATGATCTTCAATGTTTTTCTTGGAAATTACCCTGGTGTTAGTTTGATATTCTCAATCACATAATGAAACATTAAAAACCATTTTTCATACTTACTTTTGGTCATATGCTCTTGAAAGACTTTGCGGTTAAATTTCCAAGAGAGAGTGTTACCGTGGTGTTAGTATTCTTCAACTTTTGGCTCTGTAATTGGGTTTCTCAGGTTTTGCAATTATGCTTTTACTTTCTAATTGGGTCCTCTGAATTTGTAGGGATGTCAACCAATAGAACCAAGAGCGGATGTAAGATTTCCCAATAATTGTTTTAATGATCTCAGAGCCCTGCTCTGTCTTATTTTATTACTTCAAAACTGGGATTTTAGGATTTGCAAGGATATCAAGCAGGAGAACCCAGATTTAAAAAATGAAATGACCCCATTTGGACTCCCAACGTCTAGGAGTATAACGAATGGGTTTTGTAGTTTTGATGGGCTAAAAACTATTGACTCCTCACGAGTTTTAGATGAAGTACTGAATGCAACTTTGAATTATTAGATCTTGGATCTTGTCCACGATAGATATTGATTTACTGTCTGTATTTTTTTTTACAAAAAAAAAAACTATTTGGTATAGCACTGGTCCCTACAAACACAATGCAAAATTTTTGAGAAATAACGACTTTCACATGCAAACAGAAAGTACATATGCACTAACAAATCTACTATATATCCTGACTTAGATAAGAAAAACAAAAGCTAAATTTTTATTAGGTTCCAATACAATGATATAAAAAGCTTTGCAAAATTTTTGTTAAAGAATGGCATATTACAAAGAAACATAGAGCACACTATGTTAACCTTGTTCAACTTGCTTTCAAAATTTGGACAATCCTGATTATAAAGAAGTATGCTATCCAATGCATTTCTTATTCCTTGCAACCAAAACTTTGTGCGCTAACATACCATATTCAATTTCGTAAATAAAGATAAAATTAGGCAGCACCAATTTCTCTCCATTGTTAGCCTTATGTAAGTACAAAATTTCAAACTAAAGAATTTGTCCTTCAAGCCACAAGAAAAAGGGTGTTCTTTAGATTTTCTTTCATTGGGGGTAGAAGCTGAAATTTCAATAAGAACTCCCTTGTACAGACCTTTTCCTCAACCAAACTACTCTGCATGTATTGAAATCATATGTTTGAAAACTCGTTATTCTCCTTGAGATGAAATGTAAATTGCAAGATATGATTTGCATTGTCTCGATAAGTAACACACACACATGATTTAATGAATGCCAACCTCTTCTTCACAAACAAGCTTGAATCTCAGTAACCATGGAAGAGGTTGTGCAACAATTGAAATTGCATTATTCATCAACGTTTCCTTCTTTCCTTAAAATTCAAGGTAAAATAATGCACATAATTGTTGAATTTTGGCACATCAAATGAAAAACAAAAATACCTTAAAGCCAACATTGGCTGTTAGCTCTTTTGATGTTTAGAGGAAAAATAATTCAAGGCTGCCTTGTATTTCATGGCATTTAACTAAAAAGAATAGACAATGAATTGCCTGGTTGTGATTTTCATGTATTTGATTATATCAATGAGATCTCAGGTAACATAATTAGGCAAGCAACGTATTGTTTGATATAGATGTTAGTTTACTCAACCATCCGTTTTACCTATTTTATAGTCATTAATTATACTAAATATTAAAAATACAGTTAAAATTCTATAATGCTATACCCACATCTTAGGGCGTCGCATATCAAAAATTTTAGAATGTCGTGATTTATCCTCATTGTCTGTGGCGATTTTGATTAATATCAATTTTCATGGTGTTTTCTATATCGATGTTTTAGATTCATAAGGGTTGTGTTAAAGTTTTGGATATTGTGTTATCCCAATTTTTTTTTATCGGTCAGTCATTCACTAAATCGATCTTTCCTTGCAGGATTGAATTTACTCCCGATCCTTGCCCCAACTATTTCTTTACTCCTTGTTTTTTGATTTAACAATTTTTCTTTATTATATTTTTGTTTCCCCATTGGTTAATTAATGAGACTCCCATTTTTATGGCTTCATCCATTGATCTTTCCTGTGTATAAGAAATTGGTGGTCATTGGACTTCGATATTACCATTCCTATGATTCCTTAAATGTATTTTCTTAGGCGGTCGTTTCTTGCCCTCATAAATGACAACGCCCTTGCCAATGCATCTGCCATGCCATTGTTGGTTGTGGATAGCCTCTATTTCTTTCATTGGCGTTTTGCTTGTAATTTTATTTCAGGTTTAGGTACACTAATTCAAATAGTCTGCTTCTATTCATAAATATTTTGTTCTAGGCTATCCATCCATGCTAGAACTGGTGTCCACGTTTTATTCAGATTTTTCATTTAATCTATTGGTTGGAATGCAAATATGTATTTGATGGTTAGGCTTTAAATGTGGTTTAGGTTAAACTTCCCATAATTAGTTTGTTTTATACTCTTGGCATATACAGAGAAATGCTGAATGCTGGAATCCGTTTTTGTATTTTTTTTTTAATAATGTTGTTTGCATTTTATTAAATTTTATTTTAATAATGTTATTTGCATTGTATTTTGTAAAGAGACTCTCTAAGGAAACAACTTGACATCCTGTTACCAAAATACAATATTGCCAGTTATACAAAAAAAATGTGTTAAAAAGTAAAACAAATAGTGTAATAGAATTAGTACAACGACACGTTTATAAATGCTAATCATTCCGACAATAACTCAATGCTTAATATGAAACATTCTATTTCAACCTGAATATTAACAACTCAATGCCTAATATGAAACATTCCATTTCAACCTGAATATTAACACTTTCAGTTTGCAAAAGATGTATAGATTTTAGCATTATCTGAATAAAACAAACAAATAGAAACCCATCTAAGTACTTAGAAAAATACAAGCTTAGTGCTTTTTGGCTATACACTATTCAAATGGGTACATTAGTTGAAATTTCCTAATAGTTTTGTAAGGATGCATGCCTTATGCAAATAAGATAAATACAACATGCAAATCAAGAATTTCTCTAGATACAATAGGCTATTATTATGCTTTTGTCACTAGTTGCATTTTCATGAGATAAATACAACATGCAAATCAAGAGTTTTTATTATTCTGCTTTTGTCATTAGTTGCATAGGTAAACAAGGGGTGTGCATACTTCTAATGAGAAGTAGCCTACAAATAAGAATGGCCCATAGTTCATGTTTACAAAAACATCTGGATAAAACCATGGGGCATGCCAAGCTCCAGTGGGCCTTGCAGAAGATTGAGTGTCATCGTGACAATTTTATACTTCATACACGAGACAAGAGGAAAAGATCTAAGCTTGTGGCTTCTAAGAGATCACGGGGTTAGAAACTTCTTGAAATAGCCAATAAATATACTGAAAGCTGCTTTATAGTGTTGACTCTATCAAAATCAGTTCAATAAGATCTACACGAAGCACAAAACCATCCAATAATGTTTGTATGTAATAATCTGTTTTCAACATGGATGGTGTTTCATGAGTTTTTTTTTTTTTAGTTTTTCAATTGAGTTATAGCATCGTGCACTTTGAATTGCACTATTCTTACAAAATATATGTGCATACAAATTTGAGGGAGAAACTAATTTATTTACAATTTAAAGAAACTTGGTATCAGGAGATTAGCAAAAGTCTGAGGGATGATCAAATGAGGGTCCCAAAATATGAAGAATAATCCCTTGATAATGATGGGCTAGTACAATTTTGGGGAAGGATATATGTACCACCGAATGAAGATATACGCCAGTTAATATTGAATGAAGCACATCGCGTAGTATAGATGGCACACCCTGGTGTTAAGAAGATGAGTGCAAACCTGAGACCACTCTTCTTTCGGAAAGGGATGAAGAAGGACATCATAAAATTGGTAACAACATGCTTAGAGTGTTAGTGAGTATCAATTAGTTGAACATAGACATCCAACATGATGATTGTAACCCGATGAGTTACCAAAATCAAAATGGGAAGTTATATCAATGGATTTCATTGTGGGACTACCAATGACCTCAAGAAGACATTATTCCATATTTGTAATGGTGGACACATTGACCAAGAGCATCCATTTCATACCAATTAAGACTACATATAAGGCACTGGAAATAGACAGTTTATTGATGAGATTATGAGATTGCATGAAGTGCCTAGGAAGAGCATATCTGATAGGGGAGCAGTGTTTATAGGAAGGTTTTGGACCAGTTTCCAAGAAGCCTTGGGAACCCAGTTGAACTTCAACATTTCTTATCACCTTGAAACAGATGGGCAAACAGAAAGGACTAATCAAATCCTCGAAGACATGCTTCAAGTGTATGTGATGAACCAACAAAAGAGATGGGAAGAGTTCTTACCCCTCGTGGAATTTGCTTACAATAATAATGATCAGAGTTCCATCTAGATGGAACTAATTGAATTCTTATACGAAAGACCTTGCAAAACACCTCTCAGTTGGGAACAACTACAGGACCGAGTATTAATAGGACCAGAAGTATTGCAAGATATGGAAGAACAAATGACTATGATTAGGGAGAGGCTAAAGGAAGTGCAATATCGACAAAAGAGCTATGTTGATGCTCATCGGGTAGACCGAAGTTATGAATTGGGAGATAGGGTGTTCCTGAGAGTAAGGCCCTAAAATAAGCTCTATAAGAATTTGGAATGGGAGAAAAATTGTCTCCACGGTTTGTGGGATCTTTTGAAATCTTATAAAGGAAAGGGTTGGTGGCATATAGGCTTGCCTTACCTCCATCTTTAGCATATATGCATGATGTGTTTCATATTTATGTTTTGCATCATTATATTTCAGATCCTTCGCATGTTATTGACTTTGGTCATTTGGTTAAGGGAACAGTAATGGCCAAACTAGTTCGCATACTGGACCAACGAACTTTGTAGATTAGATAGTGGTTAGTGGACCAAGTTAAGGGCCAGTGGGACAATTATAGTCCCAGTTCAGCTACTTGGGAGGACACCGAGGAGATGCGTCACCATTTTTCCTTATCTATTCCAAGGACTTCGGGATGAAGTCTATTATTAAGATGGGGTGTATGTAGTGCTTGCTCTAGTTGACTGGCAGTGATATGACACTAACATTTATTTAGCCCTAAGGCCCACAAATTATTCTTTGAGGACCTCAGGTTGAGGATCCGGGCACATGACGCTATTATTAGCAATTGAGATATTCATGGTTGTGATGTTTATGAATTCTTTCCATTGATATTATGATAGCATGAATGGTTATGTATCTTATCTATCAATATTTTGATGATTGCAACATTAAATAGTTAAGTTTCGTCTCTATTTGAATTTAGGATGAGGGTAGTAAAGAATATGTATGTGCTCTACTAAAAACATAATGATGATAAATTTGATGGATAGGTATATTTCTATGATGTTACGAGGTTGATAGCTTAATGAATATGTATGTTTCCATTGATGATTAATGATGATAGCCATGAGGGATGTGTCCCCTATGTTACCTACTTTCTTTAGTTCAGACTTACAATGGACAATGATGTGAATGACCGAGAATTGTTAATGATGCTATTATGAGGGAGCACTCTCGATCTTTGATTCTAATATCTTCTCTTCATCAAGTACAACCCATGGTTCTTTGATCACCTCTTTTGAATCTTCTTTTGTTGGATGTGGTCCTTCAATGCTATCAATATAATATCTTTCTTGCAATACTCTTCCTGAGCTATGGTGAATATCATTGAGCTCAAAAGGAGTTGTTTGGACATGTTGTGCCTCAGCATTGCAATTGGGTTGAGCTACTCCAATGTGCGGGTTTGGAAATGGTGGTATGGGTAGTTGAGTGGGGGTGTATATTTGAGATAGATGTGGATGGGCTTGTGGTTGGGCAGGTAGTGGAGGCCAAGGAGTGGGAGGAGTGTTGTACTGGGGCCTCCACCCTTGATGAGGTGCATTCCACTGAGGCTGTGGCTGAGCATAAGAGTGAAATGAATGAGCAGCTGGTTGGGCATAATATGGATATGTGGAGGACTAAGGAGGAGGTGTGAACCAGGAAGGATGAGCAAGGGGACCCCAAGGAGGCATGGAAGTGGCTTGATAGGGGTCGTAATAGGTCTCGGATGTCCCTTGCAGTTCTTGCTGGTAAGGTCTGGGTCCATGTGGCCTCCTTTGGTTCATATAATAGAGTGGTTTAGTGGCTCCTTTGGCTCTCTGATATGTGGCTTTAAGTCCAGGCAAGGAAGGGCACTGATTTGTAGGATGGTATTCTTCACATACGAAACACACTTCTAGGGAGTGAATTGGACATTTGTTCCTAGGATGATTTCTAGTGCACCTAGGACAAAATATATTCAAAGCCCTCCCGGCTTCCTCTTGCTTCCTTTGGATCCGCAGGGTATCCAATTGCATGGCAAGAAACTACCTCATATCACTCTTGAAATCTTCCAGCATATTTTCACATTCACCTTTTCCAACATAAAGGGTTGAGTTGGAAGGAAAGGTACTGCTCCCAACATTTCTATTTTCAGCCATTTTCTCCAGAGGAATGTTTTCTTCTTCTTCTCCCCTAGAGGTTCTTAAAATATGTCTTATTGTCCACCTAGGGGTTCTTCTTAATCACAACCATCGAAGAAGAGAGAAGGTTGGCTGTGTGAAGCAGTGGGGGTGTTGTGCAAACATTTTTCTGACTTATCTCTACTCCTACAGGGCATGAAAGGAAATCTTTTTCATTGATTTTTGTTTTTTTTGTTTTTTGCTTGTACCTGCAAAACTGAAATAGATTGAACTGCAACTAACTAAAATCTATCTTTTTGAAATGAAAATGCAGAATTGAAATGAAAGCAGGAAAGGACTAATCTATTTTGCTGAAATGAAATTGCAAGAATGAAATGCTAAGCTACGCTTGTAGAATGGAAATTGCAGAATTGAAATGCTAATCTACACTTGCAGAATTGAAATTGCGGAATTGAAATGCTAATCTACGCTTGCAGAATTGAAATTGTGGAATTGAAATGCTAATCTACGCTTGCAGAATTGAAATTGCAGAATTGAAATGCTAATCTATGAAAGTGGGAAATATCTAATCTACGCTTGCTGAAATGGAATGAAAGCAGGAAATGTCTAATCTACTTTGGTAGAAATGAAATTACAGAATGGAAATGAAATAAACTACTTAGCAGAAGGTTGTAGTAGAAAATAGAAGAAAAACAACAATTACAAATACTTTGACACTTCCCCGGCAATGGCACAAAAAATATGGTGGGCTCCAGTACTGCAGCAATAATGCAGCAACTCCTGGGACTCCCTTCTTTACTTTTATCAACCCGGTAGTTCGTAACAAACTTGGAAGTGACGGTGCTATATGCACAAGTACTATCTCTTGCCGCGACTGTCACTTGATCAGCTGGCACAAGTCCACTAGGAGCTTAAGCTAACTTCTATGAGCTCTTAGAAGAAGATTTTAACTGTGATGGATGAAAGCTAACTCAACAGAGGCTAATCTACTTGCAGAAAGAAGCGGAAAGCTGAAAGGAAATGCAACCCTTGCAAACCCTAGTTTTACCGACTAACCCTACCGGTGTAAGAAAAGCGATGAAAGCAGTGGAAATGGATGCCATTGACTTATAGGAAGGTAAAATGCATATGACTAAGCTACTTCTACAGTAAAATTCGGAAAAAACATCTTTTTGTATTTTTTAGTAAGTTGTTAGAATCATTATGCATGTGCTTTAACTATTTTTTCTATGCAGAGGGTGATTGCGAAGGTGAGAAGAGGGCCTAAGGGGTCCCTAGCACCCTTCCAGAGAGTTTCACAGTGTTCGGATCTCAATAAACCGCTTTCGTGAGCTTCTACAGGAAGTCTGCAGGGGTTCTATAGGATGTTCTGTAACTTCTACAGGATGTTCTGTAGCTTCTACATGATGTTCCGAAAACAGGATTTTGGAGGGTTGATGGAGGAAAAACAGGGGAAAAGTGGAAATGGAGGTTGGATAAAGATGTTAAGGGGTCGAGGACCTGGTGAATGAGGCTAAGGAGCGATTGGATTTGTTCGAGGATGGAGGGAGCAATGATGCACAAGAATGTAGAAATTAGGGCAAAGTGGGAAAATGTGGCAAATGAAGGGCAAGAATTTGAGTTAGAGGATGAAGCAGGTTGCATTGATGGAGGAAGGGTAGGCAAGGATGGATTACAGGTGATCTGCACACAATCTCTCAAAACTAATCAAAGAAAGACTAAAAAAATCCAAGATCTAGCTATTTCGACCTAATTTGACATAGAAACCATAAGCAAGATGAACATAAGTTTCTTGGCAGCAACTCATGGAAAACAACTATGGAAACCAAGCAATAATGGATCTAAGCATGTAATCACAACTGGTACCAAATTTTGCAACTAAGAATCTAACACTAGAAATTGCATGAAGAAGCAAGAACAATGTTTTTACGGCAACAAGGACACCCAGGTAGGTCTCAACTCATGGTCCCAAGGAGGGAGAGGTGAGATTGAAGGTTTCTTGATGGCCTTTTTCGAAGATATTTTCTGTTACCAACCTGTTAAATCACTTGAAACATGAAAATCTATTTTAATCATCAAAAACAACCTAAGTAACAAAGCAAGATCTTAATCCAGATAACAGATTTTATTCTAAGAATGCAACAAAGACACATAAAAACACACAAAGGAGGTACTGGGAACTTGGGTTGGGCCCAATCACAAGAGCTACAGCCTCCTAAGGAAGATTAGAGCAGGTGCAGAGCTGGATTCATCTTTATTGATCAAAAGAATAGTTACATCAAAAACTGTCTACAAGGAAACGCTCGAAAATGTGCTGAAATGCAGAGCTAACCTACTGACTAAAATCTAACTAACATCTGACTAAAATCAAACTAACAAAATGACTAACTAGATAACTCCAAATGAGACCCTAAGCCTTCTTATTTATACAAATTGAGGACCCCAACGGTCCTCCTAAACTTTAGGGACTCGACTGCCAAAACTTGCAGTTAACAGAAGTCCTACTTGACTTGCTTGGCTGCCCGTTGTGCTCCAAGTTTTTGATGGAGAATTCGAGGTAAGGGCTCATAAATGAAGGGGACACCTTCCTACAAATCCTCCTCGTTGTTCTCCCACGAATTTGGGTGCCAAGTTCTCATTAAACCTTTGATTTTGTCTCCAAATTAACCAAAAAACCTGCATTAAGCACACATTAGACTTGTTGGCATAATGACTAACCCAATTCACTCTATTAGCATAAATATAATAAAAAACATGCAATAAAATAATGAGAATGGTGGATTAATTCGAATTAGGAGGTTGAATGAGCCCATATAATTACTCATTTCTGGGGCTCATCAGCAACCTAGACTATTCCTCTCAAAAACTGTGCAGTTTTGTCCTCCAATTGAGCTAGTCCCCTTAGACAGTCACTGTCAATATGGATTGCCCATATTCATCACCCAGTGACTCCTACGCAGTTTTCATCAATAGTGCCTAAAGCATCCATCCCAACTCACAATCTTGTCTCCTCTCCTGGTCACCTGCATCCGAAACGATCATGTATCATGGTAGACTAGGAGGTTTTTAGATTTAGTGTCATCTTGTCATGAGTGACTGTAGATAAAGGTACAAAAACAAACATGGCATGATGATGGACAGGGTGAATGAAGGGAGCACATGCAGAAGGACAGGTTCACCAATGGACGAACAAATAATGCATGCAAAGAGATGATCTCAGGAATAGATCATCATGCAAAGATGTGTTTGCGGATAGTTGGATGAGAAAACATGCGAAATGTGTTCACGAACGGATAGACGGACAAACATGTACCTTTTGAAAACAAGCGAACGTGTCAAGCCTTCCAACATACAAGCAAGGAGCAACGTGTGAATGCAACATCAAGTGAACCCAATGACCATCAAAGACTCCGCACATGTTTCCATGCAGAGTTGAAGCTGTGACACACCATTAGGACATCCATAACCAACAACACTACAACTCAACATACACATCAACAACAACACAAATGTACCAGTACTATCATGTCGAGTCATGTCATGAATCATGTCATCCACATCTCTACTGTGGGCCATACTGTCAATCAATGTATTGTAACATGGAAGTCCAAGAGACCCACTTGTTGTATGAAGATTCGTGTAAAGTCAAAAAGTCATGGAATTCAAACAATGATGAGGGTAGTCAAACAACCACAAGGGTTAGTTTCACCCTTGGCTATAAATAGCCCCTCATTTGTACATGGAAAGGAAT
Organism: Pinus taeda; assembly: GCA_000404065.3. Lineage (NCBI taxonomy): Eukaryota > Viridiplantae > Streptophyta > Pinopsida > Pinales > Pinaceae > Pinus > Pinus taeda. Next base: position 501,765 of record APFE030587002.1, read on the forward strand.
TTTTTTCACCTCAGCTCCTCCCACATAGCCTTGAGAGTCTGTAATCCTTTATTTGAGGAGTAGGTAGCGGTTCCAAGGCCCCGCACATGGGGTTAGTGATGTATGGTGTAACGATGTGTCTTGGAACTTTCACTTAATTCAGAAACCAACTCACAGGTGAGCATGTTTATGTATTGTAACTGTTGTAAGACTAATCTCTAAAACTTGTAATGCATGTTGCTTTAAAATGTGTTTAACACTTGAACTAATTCACTTGTTTTAATACATATATGTTAATGAAAATGTGTTGTACATTCTTTTAATGTTGTCTCACTCATGTAGACTACTTTCCTGGACATCAAATAGACCTTTCACATAAAACTTTCTATAACAACCGTTGCACTCGCGTGGACTGATCTGCTGAGTAATATACGTGTTATCTTCCCTTGTGTGTTGTGACTGTCGCATCCATGTGGACTGTTCTACCAGAGGATGTGCATGTCCTATTGTGTTGTGTGTCCCTATTAGAGTTGGTAATTCTCCCAACCAACTTGGGACTCACTCCCGATCTCTCCCTCTTTGGTGAAAGAACCATTGACACAAGAGACACTTACAATCACCAAACATGCAAACCTCACTTCTCCCAAGACCAAGAAACCACTCTCTTGTGTTGGCAAGCAAGATTTGAGGCAAATCTTTAAAATAATGGAAAATGGCCCATCGCACTAGATGGGACTCCCACACCAAACGGTGTGAGGTCTAGTTGGGACTTCATACTGGGGTGATCCCTTGATGTTGTTGGGTCCATCACCGTCAACATTTTTGTGCTAGAAGGAGGGCCAGATGACAAGCTGAGCCTGCACATCTAGGTTGAATCTCTTACCCAATGAATAATACATAATTACTAATTTTGGGGTCTTTATCTCATTTCTACCTCAATCAGTTATCAATCCTTGATGAGCTTCTCGATCACTTGTCCTTGTTAAAGTTTGACGGTGAGGACAAAATGTACAGAACTGAGCACATTTTAGATTTTCTTCATTTCTATGAATCTCATGAAATTGATAGTGATGAGCTTGTTTGCATACTCTTCTTCCTCACCCTTGAAGGTCGAGCTAATCGATGGTGTCATACCCTACCACCTATTTCCGTCCATTCCCTTCTCACTTTCATCAAGGAGCTCCATCAAGCCTTCGAGGAGTGTGATCACCAAGATGTCTATGAAAGAATCTCTCGTTTAAGAATGAATTTTGGTGAATCAGTTGAGGAATTTTCTACCCACTTCCTTCACTTATGTCATGAAATTCCTGAACGGTTTGTGTACCTTGACATCATGAGTGGAGAGCTTAAATGCTTGGTTCATGTCTCCCAAAACGGTGAACCTCTTAATTTTACTTCTTCCTCAACTCTTACATATCACGAGAAACCTCATGTATTGAATAGGGTGCTCCCTCGAAGCAACCACAAATCTAAGAAGTCTGCGTAGCAGGTACCCCCTTGTAGTGATTGCAAAGATTTCAAATCTATGTAGCATGTTCCCAATCCATCTTCTCGGCTATCTCCCACCCGAATGGAGGAAATTCTAGAATGATGCAAAAAGCCTATGGTGAAAACTCATACCTCCATTCTGCAAGAGGACATCACCATTCATAACCCAAGTCTTGAGTCTAATCTACATCTCTTCCATCCTCCATCAAATACATGACATGACTCCTTGCACCATGACTCGCTTGAGCGATCTACTTCATAAGCTAGTTGGTGGACTCTCTTGATTCTCGATTTGTTCGCTCAAGTTGCAGCCATGGGCAAGGTAGTCTCATCATACAAATGGAGGAGAAGGATGGTGAATACATAATCAATTACTATCAAAACATTGATCCTCCATTCTTGATCGATACTTAATCCGTGAATATTGGTGAAACATCGTGCACAATCAATTTTTTAATCAACCTCCAATATTGGGTTGTCATCACTCCCACTCTTTCGTATTTTTTGATGAATTCCCAAGCACATCATATGATCTATGATCATCTCATGTACACTCTAACTCAGATCTAGAATGTGCACCAGTCAAAGCAGACATCCATATCGAAGCTTCCTCTGCACCGCACTTGCCCATGTGTCCTATCATTCACAGCACATCAACATGCATCAGAGATATTCCACATTCTCTTTTTTCTTCATCCCATGAGTTATCTCCTTGATAGAAACAAGGCAATGAGATTTCCCACAATCAAAATAGTCTCAACACATATGACTCTTCCCATTCGTCATCATCTTGTGTGTTGCATGAAGACAACTCATCAAGTTAGCTTGCTGAAACTTTTAATGAAGCCTGTGACATAGATGGTTGTCATCTTGAAAGCAGTTTTGAAATCAGTAAAAACAACCATCCTCAAACCATGCATGATCTTTTTCACATCTCAAAATTCAATTTTTCAATTCTGGAAAGTTTTGGGATGTGACATGGAGTCAAGGCACTTCAACATCCGTTGATGGTTATGTTAGGACCTCACGACTCTGGTAAGCCCACCAAACCAAATCATATCTCGTTTCCGATGCACAATCTATATAAATGCATGGTTTCACTCGACGCAGATCCCAATGTAAATAATATTTACTATTTTAGGTGTGATATTTGAAAATTTCATATTTTCACTAATGATCGAATCCACGAGTCCGTTACAACATGTCTGTCTTCGTGCACCTCTCTTACATCTAATTTAGGTTGGAAGTGTCTGTCCCTCATTCAATCATGGGACAATGAATTTTATCATCTCAAAGACTATCTTTATGTGGAATCATACTTATCATATGTTCTCTCTTGTAATGTCCACTCATTACACCAACAATCTCCCTGTGTGATGATGAGCGCACAACCTATCACGTGAATCAAGTTACTCTCATTTCACCACACCCCAATTGGTTTCACACATTCATAGTGCTGACATCCTTTCTACATTTTTGTGATTACCATGACACCTATGCACTTTTTCACCAGTTGCAGGTGGGTGTTCTATCATGTCTGGAGGACAGCGAACTTCGTTCCCTCATTAAGAGCGTTCGCACGATTGTTCAAAATATTTCTTTGTTCGTGTCAAACTGGGAATCTGCAATCTCGATCGACTGGCCTAATTTTTCTTCTACCTTGGGTGGTTATCATGCAATTTGTCATTTTCCCAACATTATATCCAATGACAGTCACTTCACACACTATGATTTTCACTATGTAACATCTTTATTCTTATATTTTTGTCAAGCAAGTGAGGCACCTCGGCTTGCATTGATGGCTATGAGAGGCCCTCACTATCTTGACATGACCGATGAGAATGACCAGATCTATCTATCCGTATCAGATTCCCATCGTGATCCCCTCTCTCAAATCAGCAATCCATCTTCTCAAAGATCATGAATCTTTCAAAACATCCATCACAAATTTTATGATCCAATCGTTGAATGGCTGGAACAATCTTACTTGGTGAGTCGTGTTGTAGGTAACAAGCTTCAGTCCTTCCTCGCACTTGCTAAGAAACTTGGTGCAGAACAACACGCACTCGCAAGAGGCCTCTGAGGTTTGTTGAAAAATGGTAGTCACAAAATATGTAAGCATGTAATTTGGGTGGTTGTGACACATTCTTCCACCCATAGGCGAGACCTTCTCTCTCGTGTGAAAGTTTTTCAAGTTTTTTCATCTTTTTTTGCGTACTATTTTTTATCTGTTTTAATCAATCATATCTTTGTGAATGTAGGTCGAGTATGCCTATGGTGGTGTCACTAGAAATTTCATTTCAACGTAACCCTGACTGTTTAACATAGGAGTAGGAGTAGTGCTTGCTTTTTTGCTTGTCTTTGCTTTATGGTTTGCATGTTTGTTTGCTTGCTGACTTGGTTGCTTTGCTTGCTTGTTGTTGTTTTCACTTCGTTTTCTCTGCTTACTATTTTTGTTTTAATTTGTTTGGCTTGCTTAATACCTTACTATTTTTGTTTTCGGAAATAAGTGTTGCCAACTACTACATTCTATATTTTGAATAGAGTATGTGGTTGAGATTTGAAGAGACGTGTGACACTACAGCGCTTGGCTAGTCTTGTGTCCGTCTTCTCTATGCTCAGTTATAACCTTTGGTCGATGAAGTCTTGATGGAAAATATGATCCATTTTCAAGGGAAGTTTTGGTCCAACCATGAACCTGTGTCCACACTAGGAAGCCCCATGCTTGCACTCAGCCTTCTACTCTGTGTGTTCAAGCTCATCCAGCTAGTAGAAATGGAGAAGCGGAAAATCTAAACTTGAAAACCTATGTCAGAGGTATTACATGCTTCTCTAAAGGAACAAACTCTTCTTCTCACAATAATTTAGGCTCCCTCTTTCACCCCAAAAATAAATAAGTGCCTATGCACAATCCTCTTTAAAAGTACAAAGGCGAAAGAAGAGAAAGGCTTCTTGCGTAGAGAGGTGAAGCATGCAACTCCACTGAGGTACTGACCAGGCTCGCCGGCAGTGGAGCAATGCATGTGTTCTTGCGTGACTTGCTGAGGTACTGTCCCGACCTTCTAGCAGAAGAGCAACACCAGAGATGAAAACTTATACTCTAAAAATCTTAAACTCGAAAGCTAAACTTCCCTTCCTGAATTCCAAACACTGTGATCAAGCTGAACTTTTGATCGTTTTTGACTGAGTTGGCAAAAGGTGAACCATGTATGTCCATGGAGTAAGTGGGGAAGCTAGAGCAACCCACACAATGATTCAATACTCCCTAAAAGACCAAGGCCCTGTGCTATCAATGAACCAAAACAAAGAAGCTAGAGTTATTCCAGTGTGTTGCCAATTGTTGTAGCGGCTACAACCACTCTCCAAAATATTGGCATGCACCCAATTTCGGAGCCTCCCTTGAGAGTTTCACTTGATGGCTACACACACTTGGGTTCACTTCGGGAGCTCGTGTGAGTCTTTGCACCCACATTGCTTAATCATTTCACCCAAGTTTTGCATTTTGATGTCAATGTCATGCTTGTGACATTGTTCTGGTTATACTCAAGATCTTCGCTCTGTGTGTACTTGTTGTGTTTGCTATGTAAGCATCTGTTGCACTCACACATGGACTCACATACACTATCGCACAAGTGTCGTTAAAGTCCACCAATGATCAAATAAAAAGTATCACGCTTGTTGCTTACACCGTCGGTCAATCATGTTGAGCACGTTTGTCTGGATGGTTTGAGTCATCTCATCGTCAACGCATGTAAGTGTGTGTTTTGAAGGTTACATCTGCGTCTTTCACTCATTCATGCACTTAGTCACTTTGTTGAAGTTCTAATGATCGGATTACCCTCTGACAGTCACACCATCACCCCACCGTCCACTCGATCGATTGTCACCTACAACAACACAGAAGCCCCAACCAAGCCATTTCAAGCTGCGCTTCCGCAAGGAAATCAATAAACCTTTATACTGGTCAATGAGAGAGTTTGACCTAGTAACCACCCTGGTACTGACTCCCCTCAAAAATTGCACAGAGGTTATAGACCTTGCCAACTCTGCTAACTGAGAAAGTTGCGTAGACAGGCTAGATAGACACCAAGTGCTTGTCCCTGAATCCCTCAGAAAATTGTTCATTTTTTCCAGCCAGCCCTCTCAACAGTCGACCGACTGCTTAACAAGAAGATTACGTAGTTTTCATGAGCATGTCCTGTGCTGCCCAATAGTCCACTCAACCCAGAAACTATGTAGAGGTGACCAGTAGGATAGCCTCTTAGAATCAACATAGTTTTTCTCGCCAGCAGCTCCCAATAGCCAACTGATAGCTCCCCTTAGGAATTGTGCAGTTTTTGCTACCAAGCTCCACCAGCTAACTACCAGTACCCTCTAGGAATTGCGCAGTTTTTGCTGCCAATCTCCCAACAGCTAATTGCTAATTCCCATCAGGAATTGCGTAGTTTTTAATTTGAGTGACCAAGCAACTTGACTACCAGTTCCCCTAAGGAATTAGACAGTTTTTACCGTCAATCTCTTGCTACCGCTCATTTTGGAAATTGTACAGATCTTGCTTGCCTAGCCTTTCTGCAGCCTAGACTATTCCTCTAAAAAACTTGCAGTTTTTCCTCCAGTTTTTCCTCTCTGAGTCACCTGCATCCGAAACGATCATGCATCATGGTAGATTAGGAGGTTTTTTGATTTGATGTCATCTCATCATGAGTGATTGTAGATACAAGTACACAAATAAACATGGCACGATGACAGATGGGATGAATGAAGGGGGCACATGCAGAAGGATAGGTTCACCAATGGATGAACAAAAAATGCATGGAAAGAGATGTGCTCACGAATAGACGATCATGCAAAGATGTGTTTGTGGATGAACAAACGAGCTAACATGAAAAATATTTTCATGGATGGACAGACAGATGAACATGCTTTTCGCGAATGGACGAACCTATCAAGCCTTCCAACATACAAGCAAGGAGCAACATGTGAATGAAAAATAAAGCGAACCCAACGACTATCGAAGACTCCGCACATGTTTCCATGCAGAAGTGAAGTTGTGACACACCATGAGGACATTCATCACCAGCAACACTCAAGCTTGACATGCACACTAGAAACATCACTAATGTACCAACATTTTCATGTCATCCACATCTCTACTGTGGGCCATACTATCAACCAATGTATTGTAATGTGGAAGTCCAAGAGACCCACTTATTGTATGAAGAGTCATGTAAAGTCGAAAATTCATGGAAGTCAATTAGTCATGAGGGTAGTCTAAAAACCACAAGGGTCAGTTTCACCATTGGCGATAAATGCCCCCTCATTTATACATGGAAAGGACTTTTTTTCACCTCAACTCCTCCCACATAGGCTTAAGAGTATATAATTTTTTCTTTGAGGATTAAGTAGTGGCTCCAATGCCCTGCACATAGGGTTAGTGATGTATGGTATACTGTTGTGTCTCGGAACTTTCACTTAATTCAGATGCCTGCTCACAGGCCAACACATTTTCACACATGTATTGTAACTGTTGTAAGACTAATCTTTAACACTTGTAATGCATGTTTGTTTAACTTATGTTTAACACTTGAACTAATTCACTTGTTTTAATACATATATGTTAATGAAAATGTGTTGAACATGTTGTTAGTGTTATCTCACCCATGTAGACTACTCTTCCAGACATCAGACATACCTTTCACATAAAACTTTCTATAACAACCGTTGCACTCATGTGTACTAATTTGTTGAGTAACATACTTGTTATCTTCCCTTGTGTGTTGTGACTACTACATCCATGTGGACTATTCCACCAGAAGTTGTGCACGTGTTGTTGTGTTGTGTGTCCCTAGCAGAGTTGGGACTTCTCCCAACCGACTTAGGACTCACTCCCACCCTCAACCTCTATGGTGAAAGAACCATTGACACAAGAGACACTTAAAATCACTAGGCACATGAACCTCAATTCTTGCAAGACCAAACACACCACTCTCATGTGTTAACAAGAAAGAGTTGAAGCAAATATTTAAGATAATGGCAACCAGACCATTATAGTAGATGGGAATCCCACACCAAATAGTGTGAGGTCTAGTTGGGACTTCAAACCGCGGGGATTCCTTGATGTTAGCGAGTCCAACACCATCAACATTTTTGCGCTAGAATGAGGGCCAAATGACAAGCTAATCTTGTACATCTGGGTTGAATCTCTTACCCAATAAATAGTACACAATTTGTGCTCCTGGGGTGTTTCTCTCATTTCTCCCTCAATCAGTTATCAATCCCCGATGAGATTCTCAATAACTTATCCTTGCTAAAGTTGATGGTGAGGAAAGAACACCCATAACTAAGCACATTTCTAATTTTCTTAATTTTTGTGAATCTCATGAAATCGATAGTGATGAGCTTGTTTGTGTACTCTTCTTCCTCACCCTTGAAGGTCATGCTAATTGGTGGTGTCATATCCTGCCACCTTCGTCTATCCATTCCCTTATCTCTTTTCTCAAGGAGCTCCTTCAAGCGTTCGATAAGTGTGACCAACAAGATGTGTATGAAAGAATATCTAGTTTAAGAATGAAGCCTGACGAATGAGTTGAGAACTTTTCTACCCGCTTCCTTCACCTATGTCACGAAATTCCTAAATGGTTTGTGGACCTTGACTTCATGAGCCAAGAGGTTAAACGATTGGTTCATGTCTCCCGAAACGGTGAACCTCATTATTTTCCTTCTTCCTCGACTCTTACAGATCATGAGACACCTCATGCTTGAAGAGGGAACCCCTCGTAGCAACCACAAATCTAGGAAATTTGCACATCATGTCCCCAACCCATCTTCTCGGTTGTCTCCCGCCCCAATGGAGCAAATTCTAGAATGGTGCAGAAATCCTATGATGAAAAATCATCCCTCCATTTTGCAAGAGGACTTGACCATTGATAACCCAAGTCTTGAGTCTAATCTGCATATCTTCCATCCTCGATCATCTACAAGCCATGACTCCTTGCACCATGACTCACTTGAGAGATCTACTTCACAAGTTAGATGCGTGCACTCTCTTGATTCTCGAGTTGCTGGCTGAAGTTGCATTCATGGGCAAGGTAGTCTCATCATACAAATGGAGGAGCATGATGGTGAAGACATAATCAATTCCTCTCAAAACATTGAGCCTCCATTCTTGATCGATTCTTGATTCAAGAATCTTGGTGAAACATCATGCACAATAAATTCTTTCGATCAACCTCCAGTCTTGGGTTGAAATCACTCCCATGCTTCTGTATGTTGTGATGAACACCCAAGCACATCAAATGATCAACTGTCATCTCATCTACACTATAACTTAGATCTAGACTGTGCACCAGTCAAAGGAAACATCCATATCGAAGCTTCCTCTGCACCTCACTTTCCGTTGTGTCATATCATTCATAGCACCTCTACATGCGTCAGAGATATTCCATGTTCTCTTGCTTCTTCATCCCATGATTTATCTCCTTGATCGACACATGGCAATGAGGTTTCTAGCGATGAAAATAGTCTCAACTCATAGGACTCTTTCCACTCGTCATCATCTTGTGTGTTGCATGAAGACAACCCGTCAAGTTAGCTTGCCGAAAATTTTGATGAAGCCTGTGACAGAGATGGTTGTCATCCTAAAAGAAGTTTTGAAATCAAAGCAATATCCATCCTCAAGCCATGCATTATCTGGTTCACATCTCAAAATGCAATTTTTCAAATCTGAAATGTTTCGGAATGTGCGAGGGAGTCGAGGCACTTTAATGTCTATTGATGGTTATGTCAGGACCTCACAACTCTAGTAAGCCAACCAAACCAAATGATATCTCATTTCTCATGCATAGTCTATATATCTGCATGGTTGCACTTGATGTGGATCCCCATGTAAATAATATTTACTATTTTGGGTGTGATATTTCAAAATTTCAGCTTTTCCCTAATGTTCGAATCCACAAGTTCGTTACAACATGCATGTCTTCATGCACCTCTCTTACATTTAATTCGGGTAGGGAGTGTCTATCCCTCATTCAATCATGGGACAATGAATTTGATCGTTGCAAAGACTATCTTTATTTGGAGTCATACTTATTAGATGTCCTCTCTTGTAATCAGCTCCTTGGAATTTTTGCCAATTTCACATTTCAAATCTTCCCACTTATCACACTAGCAATCTCCCTGTGTGATGACGAGTGCGCAACCTATTGCATGAATCAAGTTACTCTCATTTCACCACACCCCAAATTATTTCACAATTCATAGTGCTGACATCCTTTGTACATTTATGTGATTACCATGATGCCTGTGCACTTTTTCACCAGTTGTAGGTGGGTTTTCTATCATGTCTAGCGGACAATGAACTTGGTTCCCTCATTCAGAGAATTTGCATGATTGTTCAAAAATTTTCTTTGTTTGTGTCAAATTGGGAATCTGCCATCTCAATTGACTAGTCTGATTTTTCTTCTTCCTTGGGTGGCTGTCATGTAGGTTAACATTTTCCCAACATTACATCCAATGACAGTTGCTTCGCACACTATGATTTTCACTGTGTACCATCTTTATTCTTATATTTCTATCAAGCAAGTGAGGCACCTCAGCTTACGTTGATGGCTATGGAAAGTCCTCACTGTCTTGACATGATTGATGAGAATGACCAAATATATATATCCATATCAGATTCCCATCGTGATCCCCTCTCTCGAATAAGGAATCCATCTTCTCAAAGATCACGAATTTTATGATCCAATCGTTGAATGGATAGAACAATATTACTTGGCGAGTCATGTTGTATGTAACAAGCTTTAGTTATTCCTCACACTGGTTAAGAAAACTTGGTGTAGGACAACACACACTCGCAAGAGGTCTCCGAGGTTTGTTGAAAAATGGTAGTCTCAGAAGAGGTGAGCATGTGTGTTGGGTGGTTGTGACACATTCTTCCACCCATAGGCGAGACCTTCTCTCTCGTGTGCAATTTTTTCAAGTTTTTTCATTTTCTGTTGCACACTATTTTTTATCTGTTTTAATCGCTCATATCTTTGTGACTTCAGGCTAGGTACACCTACAGTTGCTTTTCTTGCTAACTTGGTTTCTTTGCTTGCTTGTTGTTGTTTTCACTTTGTTTTCTTTGCTTACTATTTTTATTTTTGTTTGTTTGGTTTTCTTAATACCTAACTATTTTTGTTTCCGGAAATAAATGCTACCAACTACTATGTTTTAGCTTTTGAATAGAGTGTGTAGTTGAGATTTAAAGAGACTTGTGACACTGCAACACTTGGCTAGTCTTGTGTTTGTCTTCTCTGTGCTCGATTATAACTGTTGATCAGTGGTTGTAATTGATGTCAACCCAAGTAGCACCAGGGGCTACCTCGATATTGCAAGGTAATTTTGACTTGACAACTCATATTATTTTGCATCAAATATCTTCTCGATGGATTCTACTCATTGAGATGTTTCTGTTGATATATGGGATTTTGTGGCTTAAAACAAGCCATCGTGGAAATTGCGCTATAACATTTTTTCCAGTGAAGCTTTAGAAGACTAAATTAAACCTATTTGAGCCAAAATTTTGATGAACCGTGTGACCGAATTTCAGATCTTGGTTCGGTATATTTTTAGAGATATGATCTGAGGAAGTTAGGCTTTTTGCAGGCTCCTGAATTCCATGTCAAACAGGTGATGTTTGGAAAATTGTCATAACTTTCTCTTTGAGCATTGGATTCAAATTTTTTTAATAGTCACAAAAATAGTATAGACTTTAGTTTGTGAATAGCGTTTTCAAGACCTAAGGTCCCAACAGTGACACATGGCACTTTGTACAAGTTTTCTCTACTAAAACATTCTATAATCAGGACAATGTGGGAGATTGGGCATAAATCTTTCTTGAATAATCTAATCTTGATCAGACCTATGGCTTATAAAGAGGACTCAGGGCTACCACAAGACACAATTTTAGACCCTGGAGAGGTGAAATTACATAGATATAACAGATTCAATATTGAGTTCCTAGAAGGCAAGAAAAAACATGCATTCAAGGATCACTACAGTAAGGACCACACATCAATAGTTAAGGGTAAGTCTCCTATAGCAAGGCATGTATGATTAGAGTTTACATTTGAATTTTGAGTGTCATCTCTGACATATGTTTTTGCAGGACAATGTAAGTATATACAGTGTCTCGGTTATATCGCTATGTCTCTATATGTCACAATTAGTTTTTCAGATGTCCTATTCTTGATACTACACATTTTATGCTACATATTCCTGATGATACACCAAGTTTTCTAAATATATATGATGTTGTAAGTTCATGTTACTTGTCTTGTCATAGTTGATGGAATGGTCTCTATTGTTGTACTTAGAACTCGGTCCATCACAAGTCTAGGGTTTATCATCAATTTTTATTGTATATATCTTTAGGTTAGTTTTGGATATAGTCTTGCGTAGAATCTAGGCCTATATCAAGAGTGGGAGTCTTTTTCTACTGCTGCAACAAGTCAACAACAAAAGTCACAAGCACACTTCAGGTACATAATGTAATTGTAATTTGTGTTTATTCATTATTATGCACCTACATGTATTTTGTAGGCAGAGGTAAGTTGAAGGGTATTTTGTTTTGTTTTGGGATTGGTTTCGTTGGGAAAATTTTGCATGCAAGTAGAAGAAGATTCAAGTACAACTTCAAGCAAGAATTCAAGAGAAGAAATATCAAATCAAAGGAAGAATTGTAGAGGGGCATCCTTTGAAGACATGATAGCCATCCGTATATTGTGAAGAAGTGTTAAGGCCAAGAGTCATCATTGTAAAGTTGTAAATGATTCATTTGTAAAAGCGTCATCATTAGAAGAGTAATTGTTGTAAAAGAGTCAATCTGCCTAGAGTCGAAAAGGCATTATTGGGAGGTATAGGAGTATTTGTTGGGATGATGTCATAGTTGAGTTATAGGTCATAAGGTGATTGGGTAATTGGTCAAGTACAAGAAAATCATTGTAATACCATTGTAACGTGGATCATTGTCCCTGGTACGGGAGTCCACACTTTTGTATTTACTTTTGTCTTTATATGGTGGCAGAGAGGTGCTAGGCTAGGGCATGAAGTTGCCTACAGGTTGGAGCCTGTGAACACTTCAAGGTGGTAGCTTGGTCTAGGATGTTGGAGCATCCATTCAATTAACTACTGAAGAAACCAAGGTGTTGGGGTGTCCTTCCAGTGGGAGGTGAAGAAGAATGCTTTTATAGAATTCTAGGAAGTTGTTGCTTCCATTTCAATTAGGGATGAAGATTAAAGAATTTCTTAGAAAATCATTCGGTGGTTTTTGACCTGGAGGGGGTTTTCCACCTAAAATTCTTGTGTCTACTATGTTCTTTTATTTATTGTTATTACTACATAAACATTAATAATAATTGAAGATTAACTAATGCTATAAAAATATTTAAAACTGCTAATTGCTAAGGAATATTGGTTCACCCCCCCTCTCAATATTTCCAACAATAAGCTTCGGTCAATGAAGTATTGACAGAAAATACGATCTATCTGTGAGGGTAGTTTTGGTCCAACCATGAACCTGTGTCCACAATGGGAAGCCTCATGCCTGTACTTAACCTTCTGCTCTATGTGTTCAAGCTCATCCAACTAGTAGAAATGGAGAAGGGGAAAATCTAAATGAGCAAACCTATGTTAGAGGTCTTACATGCTTCTCTGAAGGAACAAACTCTTGTGCTCTAAATAAGTCAGGATTCCTCTTCCGCCCCAAAAATAAATAAGTGCCTATGCACAGTCCACTTGAAAAAATACAAAAGCGAAAGAAGTGAAAGGCTTCCCACGGAGAGAGGTGAAGCATGCAACTCGACCGAAGTACTGACTAGGCTCGCCAGTAGTGGAGCAATGCATGTTTCCCTGCGTGAATCCGCTGGGGTATTGTCCTGACTTGCTGACATGGGAGCAACACCAGAGATGAAAACTTATACTCTAAAAAATCTTCAACTTGCGAGCTAAACTACCCTTCCCGAATTAGAAACATTGTGATCAAGATGAACTTTTGATTGTGTTTGAATGAGTTGGCAAAAGTTGAACCATGTATGTCCATGGGGTAAGTGGGAAAGACAGAGTAACCCGCACAGTGATTCGATACTCCCCAGAAGTGAATGGCCTTTTGCTATCAATGAACCAAAACAAAGAAGCTAGAGTTCTACCAGTGTGTCACCAAGTGTTGTAGGGGCTACAACCACCCTCCAAAATTTTGGCCTGCACCCAATTTCGAAGCCTCCCTTGAGAGTTTCAATTGATGAATGTGCACACTCGGGTGCACTCTGTGAGCTCGTGTGAGTCTTCGCACCCACCTTGCTTGATCATTTCACCCAAGTTTTTCATGTTGATGTCAATGTCATGCCTGGGACCATGTTCTAGTTATACTTAGGGTATTTGCTTCGTGTGTACTTGTTGTGTTTGCTATGTAAACATCTGTCGCACTCACACACAGAGTCACATACATTGGCACTCAAGTGTCCTCACAGTTGACCAAAGATCAATCACAAGTATCGCACTTGTCTCTTACACCGTTGGTCAGTCATGTTGATAATGTGTGTCTGGATGGTTTGAGTCATCTCATCGTCAAGTCATCTAAGTGTGTGTTTGCAAGGTTACATATGCATCTTTTTCTCATTCATAAACTTAGTCACTTTGTTGAAGTTCTGATGACCGAATTCCCCTCTAACATTTGAACCATCACCTCATCGTTGACTTGATCGATTTTCACCCAGAACAACACAAAAGCTCTAAGCAAGCCATTTCAAGTTGCGTTGTCTACAACTAAACCAATGAACCTTCATGCTGGTCAACCCGACAGCCACCCAAGACTGAATCCGCTCAAAAATTGCGTAGAGGCTATAAACCTTGCCTGATCCACTGACTGAGAAAGTTGCACAAATAGGAAAGACAGACACCAAGTTCCCATCCTTGTCTACCTTGCAAAGACAGACACCAAGTTCCCATCCTTGTCTACCTCAGAAAATTGCTTAGTTTTTCTAGCCAGCCCTCCCAACAATCGACCAGTTACTTACCAAGAAAATCGTACAGTTTTCATGAGCAAGTCCTTTGCTTCCCAGTGGGCCAGCCTCCTAGCATCAACACAATTTCTCTTGCTAGCAGCTCCCAGTAGCCGACTGGAATTTCTCCTCAGGAATTGCACAGTTTTTGCTGCCAAGCTCCAATGGCTGACTGTTAGTTCCCTCTAGGAATTGCGCAATTTTTGTTTCCATGCTCTCGGTAGCTGACTGCCAATTCCCCTAAGGAATTGCATAGTTTTTGCTACCAGTGACCAAGCAGCTCAACTACCAGTTCCCCTTAGGAATTAAGCAGTGTTTGATGTCAAGCTCCCACTTCCCACTCGTTCCAAAAATTGCGTAGATCTTGCCTCCCCAGCCTTTACGCAACCCAGACTATTCCTCTAAAAAACTACGCAGTTTTATCCTCCAGCTGAGACTAACCCTACCGATAGTCACTATCGATCTAGATTGCCCATATTCATCACCCAGTGACTCCTGCAAAGTTTTCATCAGTAGTGGCCAGAGCCTCCATCCTAGCTCACAACCTTGTCTCCTCTCTCAGTCACCTGCATCAGAAACGATAATGTATCATGGTAGACTAAAAGGTTTTTGGATTTGATGTTGACTCGTCAAGAGTGACTATAGATATAGGTACACAAAAAACATGGCGCGATGACAGATGGGATGAAAGAAGGGAGCACATGTAGAAGGATAGGTTGCCAACAGATGAACAAACAATGCATGCAAAAGATGTTCTTGTGAATGGACGATCATGCAAAGATGTGTTCGCGGATGGATAGATGAGAAAACATGAAAAATGTGTTCACAAACGGATGGACGGATGAACATGCACTTTTCACAAACGGATGAACCTGTCAAGCCTTCCAACATACAAGCAAGGAGAAACATGCAAATGCAACATCAAGAGAACCCAACACCCATCGAAGACTCTGTGCATGTTGCCATGCAGAGGTGAAGTTATGCCACACCATGAGGACATCCATCACTAGCAACACTGCAACTTGACATCCAACAATAGAATGAAAGTACCATCATTGTCATGTCAAGTCATGTCATCCACATATCTACTGTGGACCATACTATCAATAAATGTATTGTAACATGGAAGTCCAAGAGACCCACTTTTTGTATGAAGAGTCATGTAAAGTTGAAAGGTCATGGAGGTCAAATAGTCATGAGGGTAGTCGAACAACCACAAGGATCAGTTTCACCCTTGGCTATAAATACCCCCTCATTTGTACATGCAAAAGGACTTTTTTCACCTTAGCTCCTCCCACATAGCCTTGAGAGTTTATAACCCTTTCTTTAAGGAGTAAGTAGTGGCTCCAATGCCCCACACACGGGGTTAGTGATGTATGGTGTAACGATATGTCTTGGAACTTTCACTTAATTCAGAATATTACTCACAGGGCAACACATTTTCACACATATATTGTAACTATTGTAAGACTAATCTTTAACACTTGTAATGAATGTTAATTTAACCTGTGTTTAACACTTGAACTAATTCACTCATTGTAATAAATATATGTTAATGAAAATGTGTTGTACATGTTATTAACATTGTCTCGCCCAAGTAGACTACTCTTCCAGACATCAGACATACCTTTCACATAAAACTTGCTATAACAACTGTTGCACTCATGCAAACTACTTCTCTGAGTATTATACGTGTTATCTTCCCTTATGTGTTGTGAATGTTGCATCCATGTGGACTGTTCCACCAGAAGTCGTGCGTGTCCTATTGTGTTGTGTGTCCCTAGCATAGTTGGGACTTCTCCCAACTGACTTGGGACTCACTCCCACCCTGTGCCTCTACGGTGAATGAACCATTGACATAAGAGACACTTACAATCACTAGGAATGAAAACCTCACTTCTCGCAAGACCAAGCAAACCACTCTCCTGTGTTGACAAGCAAGAGATGAGGAAAATATTTAAGATAATGGCAACTGGGCCATTGTACTGGATGGGAGTCCCACACCAAATGGTGTGAGGTCTAGTTAGGACTTCATACTAGGGTGATCCCCTGATGTTGGTGGGTTCAACACCATCAACAATATCATTGTAGGGTCCATTAGTCCTTCAAATAGGTTGGATACCAACTTCCTTAAACATACAACTTATTTTCTTACTTCACAGGCTGCAATATACTCAACCTCAGCACTACTCAAAGAAATTGTTTCTTGATTCTTCTCATCCATGATATCATGGAGGATCCCAAGCTAAACCATCCTCTTATAGTGCTCCTTCCATCCTGCTCACTTCCTCCCTAGTTAGAATCTGTATATCCAATCAAGCGGACATCATTCCTTCTGTCACTTTAAAGGAATTATTGGATGGTTCCTTGTAGATATATTAGTATATGTTTTGTTTCTATCCAATGATCATGCCTCGACTCCACTTGGAATTGGCTGAGAACATTTATTGGAAAACATGTGTTTGGTCGCGTATTCCCCAAGTACATTAGAGAGCCAATCAATTGTCTATACTTAGATGGATCGACATGGATCAATTCAGAGCTCCTTAGACTTTTTAAGTTTCTGATCATTGAATTTTTCATTGGTTTGTAATCCATCATGTCAAACCTATTTAACATATTGATCACATACTTTTCTTGACCTAGATAGATCTCATCAGGTCCTTGCCAGACTTCTAGTCCCAAATAGTAGTGCATCATCCCTAGATTGTTCATGTCAATTTTTTCTTCTAGTTGCTTATTACATTATTCAGTTTGACCTTCCACACTTGTCAAGAGAAGGTAATCCACATACAGAAGAATGATTATTGACTCTCCCTTCACAACCTTAAGGTAAAGGTTTAGATCAAAAAGAAAATTTGTGAAGCCTAATCTTTGTAGGTATGCATTCATTCTAGCATACCATGCCCTTGGTGCTTTCTTGAGGCCATATAATGCCTTCTTCAATCTAAAAACATATGAATTTTTGTTTTTAACTTCAAATCCCAAGGTTTGTTCTATATAGACTTCCTCTTCAATTGCACCATTCAGTAATGCAGTATTGACATCCATTTGGTGGATGTTCCATCCCATCGATACTTCCAAAGAAACCATTGAACAAATAGTTGTGTACCTTGTTGTTAGAGAAAATT
Organism: Pinus taeda; assembly: GCA_000404065.3. Lineage (NCBI taxonomy): Eukaryota > Viridiplantae > Streptophyta > Pinopsida > Pinales > Pinaceae > Pinus > Pinus taeda. The sequence continues at coordinate 519,400 of APFE030587002.1, forward strand.
TATCTTCATAGTCAATGCCTTCTTATTGAGAGAAGTTCCTAGCCACAAATATTTCTTTATAATTATCAATAATTCCATTTGTTGCATGTTTGATCTTATAGAGTCATTTGGAAGTCACCACATACTTGTCTTTAGGCCTACATATGATCTCCCAAACTCCATTCTTCATTACAGACTAATATTATTCATTCATGGCATCCTCCCATTCTTGGTGATTGAAAATCTATTCAGAAGTGGATGGATTTGCTTCTATTAATTTTTTCATGTAGGCTTCATATCCAAAATATTGTTTGGGCTTCTTGCTTTCCCTTAATGTACCTTCAGCTTCTCCATAACCTTTTGCATCTAGAAGTGTAGACTTCAACCAGTTAGGTATTTTTCTAGTTTCAAGGATAACCAAAGGTTGTATAGGTTCATAGGGACCTTCATATTCATGGTTTTATTCTTCTTCCCTAGTAACTTCTTCTTCAAATACCAAAATTTGTTCATCATCAAAGTCCATAAGGAGATCATTTGATTTCTTGAATGCACTACTTTCGTCAAATATCACATCTCGACTGACTTCTATTTGGTGTCCTTCCTTTATGTAGATCCTGTAGGCCTTAGAAGGTTTATTGTTTCCCACACATGTTACCTTCATGCCAGATGGATCCAGATTCTTCCTTTTGTCCTTAGGAATATGAATATAGATAGGACAACCAAAAATTTAGAGATGATCTATAGTTGGTTTCTTCCCAGTGAGCACTTCTTCAGGAGACTTGTTATCTAGTGACCTATGAGGACTTTGATTTTGTATGTATACAGTTGTCTTTGTCACTTTACCCCCAAAACAAATTGGGAAATCTTGATCATGTAACATTTCTTTTACACTTTCTTCAATGGATCAATTCTTTCGTTCTGCAACTCCATTTTGTTTGAGATTATATGGGACTATCAACTCCCTCTTAATATCAGACTCCTTACAAAAAGCTATGATTTCCTTAGATGCGCATTCTCCTCCATTATTGGATATTAATATCTTGATTCTTCTTTCTGTAAGGTTCTCTACTTCAGCTTTGAATTCTTGAAATTTATTAAATAATTCATCCTTGGATTTCATTAAGTAAACCCAATTTTTCCTTGAATAGTCATCTATAAATGTGACATAATATAGATTGCCTCCAAGTTATTTAGGAGTCATATGACCACAAACATAAAAATGAATAAGATCCAAGATTTATTTTGACCATGAAGCAGTGTTTGTTTTGGTGTTCTTACCCAATACACATCCCTTGCATACTCCTTCGTGATGTTATTTTAGTTCGGGGATTCCATCTACTATTGGATTTAGAGTTGGAATTATTTTGAAATGGATATGATGGAATTTTCTATGCCAAAGTTCACATGGGACGATTTCAATGTGAACTAAATCTTGAGCAAGAGGAGATAGCAATCTGTAAAATATTCTTTCAAAAATCCCAATCACTCTAGAATTTTATATGCTTGATTTTTTACCCCATACTACAATGTTTCCATCAATGAAATCCACTCTATCACCTCTATCTTCTAGACTTGAAATGGAGAGTTTTTTCTTATGCAAACCTGCAAAAAGTAGGATGTTGTTGAGATGAATATTTCCTCCATTCTCTAGCTCTATGGAGGTTGATCCAATTCCTCTCACACGATAGCTCTTATTATCACCAAGCTCTATGGAGTAAGAATAATTTCCTTTTGACAATGCTTTATTTTCTTTTGATGACCGGTTATGTGTCTTCATGATCCATTATCGATCACCTAAATGCTCTTATTAGCGAGTGCTGAGAAGAGTCCTTTGTCCTTTGTGTTGGTTATTTCCTTCTTTGGAGTAAATAGGAGATTCCATACTTCTTTGATGCCTTTATTGAGATGACTTTCTAGCTTTGAAAACTTCTTTAGAAACTTCTTCAATGTAGTATATGTCTTCATAATTCCCTATGCCAACCTTAGCTTTGCTACCATGTTGAGAAATCTATAAGGAAATAGTGAAGATGATTTCACTTTCTATGATAACTGCTTGTGATGTATTTTTACCTTTTCTTACTTATTCACTTCCTTACTGGTTATTATGTTCGAATATAATCAAACAACTACCAAAACAAGAAGAAAAATAGTACACAAGAACACAAAATGTAGGTTTCAAGTGAGGGCCAAAACCTATCCACTTGAGAGGAAAACCTGCAAAATCTCTTCTCTTCTTATAAATTCTTCAATTGACAAATTCCAAGATCTCTGGACCAAGACCAATACCCTCCAATACCAATACCAACCTTTTTGAATGATGTTCTTCTCTTGTCCAAGTCAAACCCAATCAAATCTATTCCAGCAACATAACTTTGACCCCCAACATCAGAATTTTAGTCTCTGTTCAGGTCTAAAATCCCCCCCCCCCCCGCCCTTTGCCACCTGCTACTGCATCTATTAGGTCCCTATACTACTAGTGTAACCACTTATTATTATTAGTACAACCCCCTTATTATATTGTTGTGACCATGTATTCCCCATATTGTTATTATTGTTCCCCATAGAGGCCCATTATTGTTATTATTATGCCCTTACATTATTATTGTTATGTCAACTCTGATTATATTATGACCCCTTAGACTCCTATATATAGAAAGGAGGCCTTCTCATTTGTATCATCTAAGAATTATTCATTTTTGTAATGTAAAGGAAGTTTCCCCCTCGAAGAGACTTATTTTGAAGGCGTTGATCTCTCTTTTCTTCTATTTTGTGAGCTGGTTTCATAACATTTGGTATCAGAGCTTTGGATTCTAAGGTTTCGCTTCTCCAAACAGGTCTTCATGAAATTTTCACTATAAATTTGTTTCTATGATGTTTCAGAAGATAACACAAAAACCCATTTGCGAAGAAATCGTTCTAAGCCTCGGGTCCAAATTGCAGATCTGTTCTTGCTATATTTTCGGAGATATGATCTGAGTAAGTTAGGGTTTTTTCAAGCTCCAAAATTCATTCTCAAACAGGTCATCATGGAATGTTCACTATAAGTTGTCTTTTACAAAGGTTTTGACTCTACAATTAAAACCCATTTGAGCCAAAATGATGGGGAAGCTTGGGCCCGAATTTGAGAGCTTGTTTTGCTATATTTTCATAGATATAGTCCAAGATATTTAGGGTTTATGTAAGCTCCTGAATTAAATCCCAAATAGGTGACCTTGGGAAGATAGTCATAACTTTCCCTTGGAGCATCAGATTCAAATTTCATAAATATTGACAGAACAAATATGGGTTGTAGTTTGTCGGGTATTAGTTTCAGAACCTAAGGTCAAAACAGTGAAACATGGCACGTCGTACAAATTCGCTCCACTGAACTAGTCTATAATTAGGTCATCATGGGAGATTGGGAATAACTCTTCCTTGAAGAATCCAATCTTAATCAGACTTGTGGGTTCGAAAGAGCACTCAGAGGGCTACCACAGTACACAATTTCAGATATTGGAGGTATGAAATTACAGAGATATAGAAGATTCAATATTGAGCTCCTAAAATCAAGAAAAAGCGATATGAGGAAGTTTGATGGAAAATATCCGGTAAATTGGATACTAGAGATGGAGCAATATTTCGATCTACATGAGCTGCAACTATTACAAAATATACATATTGCATATTTATATTTAGAACTGAATCAATTTTTATGGTATGAAGGGCTTTGTTCTCATCAAGCACTTGTCACTTAGTCAATTTTTACAGAAGCAATGATAGCACATTATGAGGATACAAAGAGTAACACCTTCTTTAACAAATTGATAAATCTCAAACAAAAGAGTTCAATGGCAGAGCATGTTGAGTACTTCCAAAAATTGAATATAAGGGTATATGATATTCTATAGAAGCAAATGATTAATGTCTTCATAGGGACTTTAAAGGATAACATTCAACATGAGGTTCATCTTTGGGAACCTGATTCATTGGAGAAGGCATTCAGGTTGGCAAGAAAAATTGAAAGAGAAACTGTTGAAACAAGGAATCCCACCACTCATGACTATAATTATGGAAGTTTTTTTCTTGTAGCCTTCCACAACCTACAAGGTTTACACCACAATAATTGGAAGAAAAAAGAGAAAAAGGGATTTGTTACAATTGTGATAGCAACTACACTAAGGTCATAAGTGTGCTGAGAAGAAATTATTTTACATGGATTATGAAGAGGAGGAAGAAAAGGATCAAGAAACATCAAAAGAAGAGGATATACTCCAAGAACCAACCCCAGAGGAAGAAGAAATGAATCTGAACATATCTTGTAAAGCATTGGCAAGATGTACCACTCCTCAAACTCTCAAGATAGAAGGACATATCAAGAAGAAAAAGGTTCAAGAAGTGAAAGAGCACATCAAGAAAGAAGAAATGAATCCGACCACATCTTGTCATGCATTGGTCAGAATTACCACTCCTCAAACTATCAAGATAGAAGGACATCAAGAGTAAAAATGGTCAAGAAGTGAAATATCACATCGAGCATCAAGAAATGAATCCGACCATATCTTGTAATGAATTGGAAGAAATTACCACTCCTCAAAATCTCAATATAGAAGCACATATCAAGAAGAAAAAGATTCAAGCAGTGAAAGATCGCATTGAGCATCAATAACAAGTTCTCCGACTTTTAAAGGATAACACCACTTTGGTGCAGAATCGAATGAAACAACAGGAAAATCAACACCACAGACAAAGAAGTTTTGATTTAGGCGATTGGGTATTTTGACGGCTACATCTCAAGCAAGCTATTTATGAGAAGGAAATGTTGGAAAAATACATGCACTTAAGAAATGGTGACCTTACGTAATGGGAAGACACTTCAAGGTAGAGTTGGATCATGATAGTCTTAAATAATTTTTAGAACAAATATTATCTTTAGAAGAATAGAAACAATGGGTCACAAATATGTTGGGTTATGAATTTGAAATCATCTACAAAAAAGGGAAGCAAAATGTTGTTTCATATGCACTCTCAAGAAAGGATGAGGATGTGGAAGCATTGTTTTGTGTTATTTCTATTATACAACTAGATTGGATAAACAAAGCAAGAGATGAATGGAAGAAGGACGAAGAAGTGTGGCAACTCATTCAAAAGTTGCAAACTATCCTAGTTCAAACAATATTACCAGAACTTGACGAGGAAGGAAAAATCATATTGGAGCTTGGAGCAGTCACAGAAACAAGAACCTGGCAGCTATGAAATCGATCAATTTCAGAGTATCTCATCAAGTGGAAGAACTTATCCGCTGAAGATACTCTCCTTCATTATATTATTTATTGTGGATTGATTCTGGTAAACTTGAATGTTATGAAGAAGCAATGTAGGTTGAAAGTAGGAAGAAGTGGGAGTTAGCCATGGAAGAAGAGATGGACTCCTTAATGCATAACCAGACTTGGGACTTAGTCAGGTTTCCTACAGGTAAACTACATTGCAGAATAAATGGGTTTACAGGTTGAAGGAAGAAGATGGAGGAAAACAGAGGTACAAAGCTAGACTTGTGGTGAAGGGGTTTTCATAGAAGAAAGGTATTGATTTTGATGAAATATTTTCTCCTGCTGTTAAAATGACTTCAATCAGAACTATTTTAAGTCTAGTAGTAGTTGAAGATTTGCATCTTGAGTAGTTAGATGTAAAGAAAACCTTTCTCCATGGGGATTTGAAGGAAGAGATATATATGCAACATCCACAAGGATATGAGGTAAAAGGGAAGGAGAAACTAGTGTGCAGGTTGAAGAAGAGCTTGTATGGCTTAAAACAGGCTCCAAGGCAGTGGTATCTAAATTTTGACAAGTTTATGTCTGAACAAGGTTATACTAGATGTCACTCTGATCATTGTGTTTATCTGAAAAAGCAAAATGATGGCAGCTATATTATATTGTTATTGTATGTAGATGACATGCTTGTTGCAGGGTCTAACATGCAGGAAATAAATGTGCTCAAAAGAAAATTGGAAAATTCATTTGCAACGAAGGATTTGGGAGCTGCAAAACAAATCCTTGGTATGAGAATAACTAGAGATAGGAAAAATCACAAATTAACATTGTCTCAGAATGAGTACATACAAAAGGTGTTGAAAAGATTTAATATGCACAATGCAAAACCAGTTAGTACACCTTTTGCTAGCCATTTCAAACTTAGTAAGGAGATGTGCCCAAAGATCCATAAAGACATGGATTATATGTCTAAAGTTCCATATGCCTCAATAGTTAGAAGCTTAATGTATGCAATGGTCTGCACAAGGCCTGATATTGCACATGCAGTGGGAGTTGTAAGAAGGTACATGAACAATCCAGGAAAAGAACATTGGATGACAGTGAAATGAATTCTCAGATATTTGAGAGGTACCGCAAATAAAGCATTATGCTTTGGTGGTTCAAACATTTCTCTATAGGGATATGCTGATGTAGATATGGCAGGTGACAGAGACAAAAAGAGGAGCACTACAGGATATGTATTTACTGTAGGTGGAACAACTGTCAGTTCGGTTTCAAAAATCCAAAGTGTTGTTGCACTTTCAACAACAGAAGCAGAGTATGTTGTTGCTATAGAGGCTAGTAAAGAAATGATTTGGTTACAAAGGTTTATGGATGCATTGGGTAAGAAGCATGATATGGGCACATTATACAATGATAGCCAAAGTGCCATTCATCTTGCAAAGAACTCAACATTTCATTCTAGGACTAAACACATATAACTCAAGTACCATTTCATACCATCAGTGTTGGAAGATGGAGAGTTGAAGATGGAAAAGATACACACTAGCTAGAATCCTACATATATGCTAACAAAAGTTGTAACCAGGGAGAAACTGAGAATATGCTAAGTTTCAATTGGTCTTCAAGGATGATGATGAAGATGAGAAACAACCAGGTCCAAAGAGGAGTCATTGTCCAACAAATGAAGCAGCAGTGGAGTTGCTGCAATCATTCTCCAAGTGGGAGATTGTTGGGTATGGAGCATGATTATTTAGAGGTCTTTGTTTTATCCAGATGTATACCCCAAGAAGATTGTACACCCCTCCACGCGGGGGGGGGGGGGGGGGGGGGGGGGTTGCAGGGGGGACTTGTAAAAGTATAGTAATTTCTAGTCAATCTAGGCCGTTCATTAGGCGGATGATCTAACGGTAGAATTTATGTTTAGTTTAAAGTTTTTTTACCCTAGAAGGCAACCCCTATTTTTGTATGAGGGCATTGTATTGAGGTTGTGTAATAGATGTGTATTCTCCGAGAAAGAAACATAGAGGTGAGACTATGAGAGAAAACATAGGATATTACAATGGATTTGCTGTAGGTTGTGTCTCTTCATTTTGCTGGATAATAGAAAGGAAGGACTGGTTGTTCAGGGTGGACATAGCCCAAACTGGGTGAACCACATATATCTACGTCTCTCTGGTTTTAAGTGTTTGTGTTTTTCTGCATATTATATGTATTTACTGTAGGTGGAACAACTGTCAGTTCGGTTTCAAAAATCCAAAGTGTTGTTGCACTTTCAACAACAGAAGCAGAGTATGTTGTTGCTATAGAGGCTAGTAAAGA
>APFE030587003.1:0-19702 GCA_000404065.3 Pinus taeda
GCCTACCGATTGTATATCCCATCCACCAAGAAGTTTTTTATCAGCAGAGATGTTCAATTCATTGAAGAGGAAGCTTGGGATGGAAGCATAGAGAAAACAGTGAATGTTAAAAACTGTTTATCTCATGATGAAGATGATGAGGAGGTGGCTGAAATGCATCCCCAAACAGCAGCGCCAACACAAGGACAGCAAGGAACACCATTGAGGATAAATGAGAGTGCTTCTCCCACACCACAAAGTGGAAATTCAAGTGCATCTTCAAGCACTTGCACACCGAGTGAAAGAGGTAAGAAATTTAGAAACTTAAGTGACATTTATGATGAAGGAATGAATTCCTTATTTGCCTTGTATTGTCATGTTGATGATCCTATTCATTTCGAAGATGCAATTAAAGATAAGAAATTGATAGAAGCTATGGATGAGGAAATAAATGCCATAAAAAGAAACAAGACATGGGAGTTGGTTGAGCTACCAAAAGGTAAGGAAGTCATTGGAGTTAAATGGGTCTATAAGATCAAGTGCAATGCTGAAGGCAAGATAGAAAGGCACAAGGCAAGGATGGTTGTCAAGGGATACAAGCAGCAGTATGGGGGAGATAATGAGGAGACTTTCACACCGGTTGCAAGAATGGAAACCGTGAGAACAGTGTTGTCCATAGCAGCACAAAACAAGTGGAAAGTTTACCAAATGGACGTGAAGTCAGCATTCCTAAATGGAGTGTTAAAGGAAGAGGTCTATATTGAATAGCCTCTAGGCTATGAGAAGAAAGGCCAAGAACACAAAGTATGCAGATTGAAGAAAGCTGCTCTTTATGGGCTGAAGCGAACGCCGAGAGCATGGTATAGTAGGATAGATTCATATCTACTGGAAAAAGGATTTGAGAAATGTGAAGGAGAACCCACCCTCTACATCGAAGAAAAGGATGGTAAATTGCTAATTGTTGTGTTATATGTTGATGATGTTATTTTTACAGGTAATGATGACTACCTCATTGAAAATTTCAGATTAGTCATGAAAGAGGAATTTGAAATCACTGACATGGGTTCGCTGAGATACTTCTTAGGAATTGAAGTAGATCAAAATGAAAATGGAATTTTCATCTCACAAGCAAAATATGTAAATAAAGTGCTGGGCAGATTTAATATGCAAGAGTGCAAGGCAGCAATCACCCCCACAGTAATGGGATTAAAACTCAGCAGAGTACAACAGCAAGGATTTTGATCCTAGCTTGTACAAGAGCATAGTTGGCAGCCTTACGTATTTAACTGCAACTAGGCCTGACATAATGTTTGCTGTTAGTTTAATTTCCAGATTCATGGAGAGGACAAAGGAAGCACATTGGCAGGCAGCAAAAAGAATTCCGAGGTATGTTAAAGGTAATAAAAGGTTTGACATCTTATATACTGTCTCAGAATGTTCAAATTTAATTGGGTACAATGACAGTGATTGGGCTGGAAGTGTAGATGATCGGAAAAGCACTTCCGGTTATGTCTTTCACATGGGTTCAGGAGCCATTTCATGGGCTTCTAAGAAGCAGTCCATTGTAGCATTGTCTACAGCAGAAGCTGAATATGTGGCAGCTACAGCAGCAGCATGTCAAGCAGTTTGGATGAGAAGAATGTTAAGGAGCTTAGGCCAAGAGAAAGCAAAATCAACAATGATTTTTTGTGACAATAGCTCAGCTATTGCATTATCAAATAATTCAGTGTTTCATAAGAGAACGAAACACATTGACACAAGGTTTCATTACATCAGGGAATTGGTAAGCAGTGAAGAAATTGTCTTAGAACATTGTAGGACCTAGGAACATGTTGCAGACATTTTGACAAAGCCATTGAACCAGAAAAGCTTCGAATTTTTGAGGAAGTGTCTGGGTATGAATAAATGCCCAGCAGTTGAAATTAAAGGGGAGCGTTGAAAATGTAATTTCAACTGCGCAACGGTTGAGCCGTGCAGCAGCATGGAAACATCACCGACGAGCTATCGTTGATGGATCGGACCCGACGACGGTATTAATTCCTTTTGATAGATTATTGGGTCAACAACATTATCGCATCGGCATTATCAAATAAGTCGAGGCTTTTATGTTTGCGATGAGCGATCGCCGATATCGCTATCGGCGTATCGCTATCGGCGTATCGCTTTTGGAACTAACCTAGCTTTATGTTTATATATATTGCCATCAAATTTAAATTTAGGTTTGAATTACCATTTGGATCCAATGGGTGACTTATTTTCATGAAATTCCATTAAATATCAAGTATCTTTATTCATTATAGACTCATATTCTTCCTTCATTTCATCTCTCCAATCTTTATGCTCATTAGATTCTTCAAAATTCAAAGGTTCTGTGGCATTCATAATTTTAGTCATTAAGGTGTAATCTTTAAATCTTACTGGTGGTTGAGTTTCATGAAATGATCTTGTTGGTACTTAGTTTATTTCAACTCTTCTCTTGCTTCATGTAAATCATCTCTTCCTCTTGATTGCACTATGGTTGCTATAAGTGTCCATGTCATTGGATTCTTCCTCTTTCTATTCATGCTTATCAACTACTTCCTCTTTGACATCATCATATTGATAAGGAATATGCCATCCAGCATACCTGTCATTCTTATGGCCTTCACCTGCAAGCACATGAAATAATACATATCTTCATGCAAAAATTTTATGTGTGCAAGGATCAAACAACTTATATGATTTATGATCAAAACAGTAACCTATGAAAAATAACTTGATAGCTTTTGCCTCAAGATTCCTCCTTTCTTCTTTATGAACATGAGAAGATATTTTTCATTTGAAGATTATAAAATGAATTTCTATTAAGAATAATTTTCATACTATGTAATGAGATATCATGATACTGTAAGCAAACATTTACTCTATTAATCTATCATCATCCTCACTTAAACAAAAATGTATATTACTTATCTGATTAATTTATCAGTAGAAAATTCCAAAGATATCTGTAAAGTCTCTCCTCCCAGCCATGAGCCTGGCAATTATGTCTAGGCTCTCCCTCGATCACTTTCACTATTTTTCACTAGATTATATCCAACTACATTCGGTGCCTTGGGCCTCAGGACTCCACTATCTATCCTTAAGTCCTGCACTTAATTCGACTTTTCATGAGAAACTTCCCACTGGTCACTCTTTTCCCCAGCTCTACGATAGTTTCCCATTTTCCATCTTTTCCCCTCTATATTTTCCTTCCCAGGGTAGGGGTATAACTATTTCTTTTAATTGTAGTAAACAATTTTTTTTAATTGACATGTCTCAATTCCTAATGAATCATAAATTAGGTAACAATTTGTTATCTGGCTTTCTAGCTTCATTCATTGTCATAACATAATAGAAAATAAATGCAGTAAATCATAAAACTAAATTTAATAACAACAATAATTATTTCAAGGAGGTTGGGGTGTTACATATCCCCCCCATGTGAGGAACATCGTCCTTGGTGTTATTTCTAATTTAAGCAAATAACGTCGGATATGCTTCTCGCATAAATTCTTCCTCTTCCAAGGTGGCCTCATCCGGGCCAAAGTGCTTCCACTGCACTTTAACCTGGGCGATGATTCACCTCCACAAGGTGGTTTCTCTCTGACCAAGAATACGAAGAGGTTCTGCTAGAAACTCTCCTTCTGGTTCGACCTGCACATACATAATTCACAATCATAATTCCCTCAAAACAACTTATAAAAATGTATATAATACTTTAACTTTTTACTTGAATATTTTCCGAGTTTATTATATGTTGTGGGTCGTACACATATTTCTTTAACAACAAAACATGAAACACGTCGTCGAACCGAATGTGGCTTGGTAATGCAAGTTTATAGGCTATTGGTCCAATTCGTTCCAAGATTTGAAAAGGTCCACAGTACCGGGATGATAACTTAGCACAAGCCCTCCACTGTAAGGAACTTTTTCAGGGCTTTGCCCTTAGATATACATGATCTCCCGACAGAAATTCTTTGTATGTCCTTTTTTTATCTGCATACATTTTCTACCTATCCTGGGTAGCCCTTACATTTTGTCTAACTTTCTTAATGGCTTCCTGCATCTCTGCTAGCATGTCGGGAACCAATGTTAGCTTATTAACAGGGTTATTCCATTCCTTTGCACTTTCTTCCATATAACACCTCAAAGGGGCTCATACCCAATGATTCGTGATGTGCATTATTGTATGAAAATTCTACAAGGTGGAGGTAATGCTCCCATTTATGTGGATGTTGCATCACAAACATGCATAGCATGTCTTCCAGCACTTGATTCACCCATTCAGTTTGCCTGTCCATTTGGGGATGATAAGCCGTACTAAATTGGATCTAGGTACCCAATCTTCAAAATAGGGCTTTCCAGAATGTGGATGTGAATTTCACATCATTGTCTGAAATTACCACCTTAGGTATATCATGCAGGCAAAAATTTCCTACATAAATATGTCCACGGTTTCCACATTTTTGTACATGGATTTCACAGTTATGAAGTGTGTGGTTTTGCTCAATTTCTCTACTACAACCATAATTGACTCAAGTTGGTTCCTAGTGCATGGCAAAATTGTGATCAAATCTAATTATATGGTCTCCCATTTCCATTCTGGAATGGGCAGTGGTTGCAACAGACCAGCGGGATGCCGATGCTCCGCCTTTACCAGCTGACAGTCCAAACATTTGGATAAATACCCCGTGACATCCTTCCTTAATCCGGGCCAAAAATTTCCTTTCTTGATGGCTGATAATAATTTATGGTAACTTGGGTGGCCTGCACAAGGTTTTTGATGAAACTCATCCATTATTAATTGTTTAACAACACTTTGGTTAGGAATATAAATTCTGTTTTCGAAGGTAAGGATGTCATCAATATTTATTTCAAAATCTGATCTTTCTTCCTTTAATAGAGCTTCCTTTTCTGGTACTAAAGAAAAGTGTATTCTGGATCTTTGACCGATGCCTCCTTTATAATTTTTGGAATGTTTGAGTGTGATTAACTGATCTGAACCTCTTAAATGCGATGTACCTTCCTACTTAATGCATCAACACCCGATTTTCCTTCCCTTTAAGATGCTTCATTTCAAAATTGAACTCACTTAAAAATGTCGTCCATCTTTCCTATTGGGAATTTCGGCCTGCCTGGTTGAAGAAATTGGTAAGGTTGCTATGATCTGTTAACAACAACAATTTATTCCCCAACAGGTAGCATTCCCACATTTTAAGTGAATGCACTACTGCTGTTAATTCAAGGTCACAAGTGGAGTATCGATGTTCATAATCCTTCAATTTCCATGATTCGTAAGCAATAACTTTGCCTTATTATGTCAGCACTCTGCCAACACCTCCTTTACTTGCATCATTGCAAACAAGAAAAGACATTTCCGGATCTGCTACTTTTAGCACGGGTGCAGTGGTAAGTAGGTGTTTTAATCTTTCAAAACTTTGCTGACATTAGGCTATCCATTGAAAGGTGCATCCCTTTTTTTGTAACGAAGTCATTGGAAAAGAAAATTTTGAAAATCCTTCAATGAATCAATGATAGTACCTGGCTAAACCAAGGAAGGATCTGATATCATCGACATTCTTTGGAGTGGTCCATTCCATAATGGTTTTGAAATTTTCCAGGTCCACCACTATTCCTTTTGCTTATATAATGTGACCCAAGTATTGGATATGATCCTTGAAAAAATCACATTTTCTAAATTTACAATATAACTGGTTCTCCCATAAAGTTTGCAGCAACATTCTCAAATTTTCTTTGTCTTCCTACTAATTTTTAGAGTATATCAAAATGTTGTCAATAAAAATTAGCACAAACTTATCAAGATAGGGCTGGAAAATTTCGTGCATCAAACTCATAACGGTGGTTGGGGAATTTGTGAGGCCAGACGGAAACACTACGAACTTGTAATGACCATAACGAGTTCGGAGTGCAGTTTTGTAGATGTCCTCCTCCTATATTGTTATCTCGTGGTAACCAGATATTAAGTCGATTTTTGGGAATACTTTGGCTCCCTGCACTTGATCGAATAAATCATCAATACGTGGCAAGGGATACTTATTTTTTATGGTTAGCTTATTTAATTTATGATAATGGATACACAATATTAATGTTCCATCTTTCTTTCATATAAATAGTATGGGAGCTCCCCAAGGGGACACACTGGGGCTGATGTACTTTTTATCTAGAAGCTCTTGAAGTTGCATTTTGAGTTTTGTCAACTCAGGTATGATCATGCAGTTAGGGGCCTTAGACACTGAGGCTGCACCTGGAACTAGTTCAATGGTGAAGTCAATATCATGTTTGGGTGGTAATCTAGGAATAGATTCAGGAAATACATCAGCAAATTCCTGAATGATAAGAATATTTTCCAAGGAGGTCATTTTATTCTTGGAGTTGGTAAATCCCACTTGAATATCGTATATTTGATAACCCTTCCTAATACACTTTCTTGGCTGACTAGCAATAATAGGGTGCAATTTGTTATTAGTCTTGATTCCTTGAAGTTCCCTCCTTTGTCTTGATTCTGAAATAAAACTTATTGTTTTCTGCTTTCAAGCAATCAAGGATCAACAATTTTCCAACCAATCCATTCCAATTAAAATGTCATATGAACCCAAGGGGAGAATGTTGAGGTTTACGTGAATGGGTTGTCCTGAGATGGTTATGGCACATTGTTCAGTTTTGGCAACTACCTTTCATTTTGCCCCAGTGGCTAGTTGAAGTAGCTAAGGTTTTGGAAATTTAATGGTCTACAGTTAACACTTTTCTACCACTTTAGGACTAACATAACTTAAGCTAGCACTCGGATCAAACAAAACTAAAACAGGTTGCTTAGCAATCATACCTTCACATTTAATCATGGTGGGATGATACTCTGATTGATGATTATCTAGAGCAACATTAATTTTGGGTATGTTCCTCGCCACTTCTCCAACCATGGATGCTTCCTGCATGTTTGCAACTTGTTCCGTTATCGCCTTACGAGGACATGTTTTGTAGTAGTGGGGTTCTCCACTTCCCTAGCATTGCAGTGGTGGTTTTGACTATTGATCATTACTGAATTTATTAACCCCTTCTAATTGTCTATTTGCAGAATAGACAACGTTGGGTTGGTTCCTTGGTGGGAATTTATTGAGAGGCTTTTGTTCTAAATTTCTTCTACTAGAAAATTTTGGGTGTCTACTTGGAATCAAACTTCTTCCCTTCTTATTCATCCCTCCTTTAGATCCTTCATTTTTCTATTTCATTTGTTGGTAACATATGCGGATTTCTGTACTGCATCAGCCATTGTTTTGGGGTAGTCGAACTCAAGTTTCTCCTTCATGAAATTGGGTAAGCTACTAGTGAAACGTTGAATCTTGGCTTTCTCCTCCTGCATATAAGGCACATAGCGCAGAAGGGAGGTAAATCGATCCACATAGTCATCCATAGTTAAGGCCCGCAGTCTTAATTCATGAAATTCCTTTGCTTTCTCATCATAATAACGCTTACTTAGATACTTATCTTTAAATTTTTTTTGAAATTCATTCCACATCACCTATTGCTCGTCAATTTTTCTTACTGTTTTGATTTCTTCCCGCCACAGGGTTGCCTTACCTCTTAACTGATAGACTGCCAAATCAGCGTTCAACTTATCTGTGTATTCGTAAATCTAAAAATATTTACCCATATTAATTAACCAAGATTTTGTTGCTTCTTCAGATTCCCCTTCGAAGAGTGATGGTTTAAACTTTTTGAATTCTCCTTGTAGTTTTGAATTTTGTCTTTTTGTTTTGTGTTGGTTGGAAACATTATCTGAGCATCCTTCTTCATCCTCCCTGTGTCTCTTGTTTGATTCAACATTTTCCTCACGATGCTAAGCTGTTGGGGTATTTTCTTTATCGTCAGCACTGGGTTCTGGATGTCTTTGGTTCTATCAATTAGACAGACTTTTGAGCATCCTCTCCCGTTCGAGGCATAATCATTCATTGTTCGTTCTTATATTTGTCATCTCAGCATGTAGCTGCTGAACAGTTTCAAGTAAAGCTACATTAGCTTGATGAGTCTCCTTGCCCAGCTGTATCCAAATTTCAGGGTTAGCATTCACATAAGCTGGTTTGGGAGTATTGGGTGGTCCTGAACTTCTCTACATTCTACCTTTTGTATAGAGATTGTGTTGGGCCTTAGTTTTGGTCTTATTTTGCTCTAAGAAACTTACTAATCCATCTATTTATCATCCATTTTCACTTCATTCATTCCATTTTGATGTATATTTGATATCCATTCAGGTATTTAACTTTAATTTGTCAATTTATAAAGTTTTTATGAAAGTTTGATTTTAAGTGTAAATTTGGCAGATTCAGAAATTCCCGTAATCACTCTATGGTTGATGTGGTTGCATGACACTTGGGCACGAACTGAATACATGAATGGAAAGCTTAGGAACAAGGACTAAGCCAGCTATGCTTAATTCGAACAAAACAAGCTTTATTAGGCCCATTTGGTGCTAGTCAATCATGACTAGTCATTTAGAAATCCCATAGAAATAGGGTAGTTTTGAGATTCTATGGGATTGGTCATATTTCTTGGGATGGGAGTAGTGAATTCGACTTGGATAGATGGATTAGAGTAGATAGGTTTGTTAGAGTGAATATAGACCAGTTTGTTTCATGAGACTTCTTATTTAAGAGCCACAACTTTGATGGCTTATGTATTGACTTATTATACTTTTATGTTGTGACACTTTTGGATTGAGGAGTTAATTTGAAGACTTGTGCTATTATTATTTTGCTGCTCAATGCTATGGATGTGTAATTGATTTAAGCTTCCGATCACTTCTCAAGTGTGCAGGGCAAGGGTGGAGGGCCCCCACTCCAAGCTAAGTACAGTTCCTTGTTAACTAGTTTTATTTCTTGTAGAACTGGTTTTTCAAAGCTTTACTTCAGATTGCTTTATGGTTCATGCATGGTGATTGATTGCATTAGTTCTTAGCTTATTCATCACTTTATTAAGTTGGAGAAAAACAAGTGTTCAAGTTGAGCATCTCTTCTACTAAAATGATGAATTAAAACTAGTTTCTTTGGTTTGCATGCAAGTAGTTTCTTGTTGTGATTTTGGTATTGAGATGAATAAATTATGATGAAATACCTTATGTGTCTCTTAAGTTAAGAGATTCTTTCATTAACAATTTATCCATCTTAAGTTCTTGGTTTTAGTCTCTGATTCATTAAGTGGTAGCTAAGGCAAAGGTGGACTTCTTGAGTCAAGAACCATTTCAATATTTTTCCTCTGCTTTAAACTAATTGAATTAGAGTTGTAGGATGTATTGCTTTAATCTTTCGAATAACTTATCTTTCAAGGTTTGATTATATCTGATCTTCACATATAGTGAAATTTCCTCAAAGCATAAACAACCCGGATTGATAAGAAATAATTGTGTTAATTTAGGTAAACAAATTAGCTCAACATTTTGGCGCCGTTGCCGGGGAGGTAAATATCGGCATAGTCAATAGAGAGATAAAATCCAAATCAAACAAAAAAAACATTAGTTACATTTCTTTTTTTTAATTATGTTTCTTTATGCCTAGATTTAGAGATCCTCAAGGTAGATTTATTAAAAACCCCCCACAAGTAGAGATAGGATCATCACACACCCCAGTTACTGGTAATCCAATAATTGAGGAATTGGCAGAAAAACAAAGAACTGGCCAAAGATTAACTTTGATTGAGAGGCAAACTTTGTTAGCTTGGGAAGAAAAACAAAAACAACCATCAACTTCAGGAAAACAAAAGGAAATTATCAAGGGAAAACCACCTGTCTTTCCATCTATAAATCAACCTGTCTTTGAACAACCTGAATCTTCACCTAAAATTGAAACAACTAAATCAATGGCGGAAGAAGGACATGGATCTGTTATCTTCACTCCTGAACAACGAATTGAGTATGAAAGACAACAAAGGGAATGGAGAAGAAAAAGAGAGGAGGAGGCAAAACAAGAAAATGATAGGAAGATAGAAAATGATCGGAAAAAACAAGAAGATGGTAATGATCAAGAGGCTACCTTTGGCTTTCCAATAGTAGACACAAGTGCAATATTAGGAGAAGAAGTGAAAATGAAAAATATTCCACCTTTTGTATTGCCAAATTTTTATGGAATGTCCACGGAAGATCCTGATGCTTTTATGTTTGAATTTGATATTCTATGTAGAACATATGGATACACTGATGACATTCATAAAATTCGTCTTTTTCTTGCAACATTGAAAGCAGCAGCTTTAAAATGGTTCATGGGTTTAGGAGAACAAACAATAAATTCTTGGGATAAGATGAGATCAGTATTCCTTAAAAAATATCAAGCTTATTGTAGATCTAGAGATTCCAAGGAATATGTTTTCAGAATGACACAACAAGAAGATGAAAGTTTAGAGGAATATTTGGAAAGATTTGCATATAATCTACAAAAATCTAAACAACACTCTTTAAATCAGGACACCATTCGAACAATCTTTCTCAAGGGTGTAAGGGATGAATACCTTGACATTTTGAATGTAATGGGTAAAGGAGACATTTCAAACCCGCCATTCGAAGAAATTGTTGAGTTATGTCAAAAATATTCTAGAGGAAGATCAAAAACTGGAAAAAGAGAAGTAAGTTCAAAAGCAGCAAAGTCAGCTGCAGGAGGGATAACAAGAGCTAAAATAGGGAGCTTATTGGAAAACTTCAAAACAGACCTCTTAAGTACATTAGGAATACAAGTGGATGTTCTAAAGGCAAACAAGAAGAAAGAAGAACAAGAACAAGCTCTAGCAATCTTTTGTTCCAAATGTAGAAAGAAACATCCATTAAGAGAATGTCCTTTGGATAGTATTCAGGTATGTGGTCTTTGTACAGAAAATCGTTCCACAGAAAACTGTCTAAGATTGAAAGAATTACAAATGAACTCAACGGAAGAAGTGCCAGGAATAGAAGGTTTTTATTATGTTGCACCACGAAAACCATGGCAACCTAGGATGCCTCAACAAAATCCACAACAATTCCCTCAACAAAATTACCTCTATCCACCTAAAAATATTTGGACCGCTCCAATGCCATGGCAAGTGTGGCCTCCACAACAATATCCACAACAACCTGCACAAGGTTGGAGAGGATATGGTTATGGAAACCAGCCTCCTCAACAGTATCAACAACACTACCAGCAACAATACCAACAGCCATTTCCATATCCACAATATCCACAATCCATGCCATTTCCGCAACAAAATTCTGCATATCCACCATCCATGCCATTTCAACAGCAGAATCCACCACCGTTGTTGACTCAACCAAAACAGTTATAGCACCCTCAAACCAACCCATACCAACTCAATTACCAGCCAAACCAGTGGAAAATCCGAATAACAAAGTGGACAAGTCTGCATACACTGTAGAGGAAGCATCATATTTTCTGACATATTCTATTCTTCCTCTAAATGATGTCCGTTTAAGGTCTGGAAAGGTGCTTAAAAAGGATTCTCCGCCAATCATAGAAGAACCAACTGAACAAGGAGAATCACCTGAAACATCACAAACTGAAATACAAATTCAGAAAGGAAAAACGATTACAACTCAAACACCAGCTTATCCTGAAAGGTTAGTGGAACAACAAAAAGAAATAACCCTTCCTGAATTTGATATTTTAGATAAGTTAAAGAATGCTTATGTAAAAATTCCTTTGTTGAAGGCTTAAAGAAATACCAATATATGCTAAAACAATAAAGGAATTATGCATTAAGAAATCAGGGAAAAAGAAGAAGGGTCCTACTACAATCCAAGTCATTGGTAAACTAGCAAGCCTCATGTCTACACAAACTATTGTAGAGAAATATATTGATCCTGGTATCCCTATGGTTACTATATCAATAAATAATTTCTCAGTACCAAACACATTAATAGACTTGGGAGCATATATAAATGTAATGACAATGGAGACAATGAAAACTCTGCATTTAAACAACATTAGATCAACTTCTACAATTTTAGAACTAGAAAACAGATCTAAATTTGTTCCGGAAGGGATATTAGAAGATATCATAGTCTCTTTGGATTCATGGGAGTATCCTGTTGACTTCCTTATCTTGCAACCAAAAACAAATTTGGGAGGACATCCTCTAATCTTAGGCAGACCATGGTTAGCTACTGCTGATGCCTTCATAGGTGTAGATCAAGAAGCATGATTATTTCACATGGAGATGAAAGGAAACACATTGCTCTTTATTCACCTGCACAATCAACTTATTTAGAATCAGTACTTGAAACTCAAGAAAAATAGCAAACTAAATCAGTTTTAAGTATAAATCAATTCTTTGACTTTAGAGAAGAGGAAGAGAATGAAGACTTAATGGATCTTTTCATTTCGGAACCAAGTATTTCATAGTAGCTTAGAGAAGTCCAATATGAAGCTACAAGTAACCTTTTGAATCATTGTTTTCAGGAAACTTGTACTGTTCAAACTTTGTGGAATTCTTTTATAGACATCTTTCCTGTAAACACAATCTCCAATCCAACAATAAAAACAATTGAGGTATATCCTGGAAAACATTTAAACATTGGAAACCAGTTGCAATCAACACAGGAACAAGAGGTAATTGCATTATTACAAAAATACTCAAAAGCTTTTGCCTGGGATTATACTGATATGCAAGGAATCCATCCCATCACATGTATCCACCACATCTATACAAATGATCAAATGAAACCTGTAAGGCAACCACAAAGAAGAATGAATCCTATGATGAAAGAAATAGTGAAGGAGGAACTGCAAAAATTGTTAAAATTTAGATTCATCTATCCTATTTCAGATAGTCAATGGGTTTCTCCATTGGTAATAGTACCAAAGAAAAATGGAAAATGGAGGGTATGTGTAGACTATCGGGAATTAAACAAATCCACATTAAAGGATCATTTTCCTCTACCATTCATTGACCAGGTGTTAGACTCATTAGCTGGAAAGAAATTTTTCTCTTTCTTGGATGGGTTTAGCGGATACAACCAGATTAGAATAGCAACAGAAGACCTAGACAAGACGAAATTTACTTGCCCATGGGGAACCTATGCATATAATGTTTTGTCATTTGGTTTATGCAATGCACCTGCAACTTTCCAAAGAGCAGTGCTTGCAATATTTGCTGATCTAGTCCATGAATGTGTAGAGGTTTATATGGATGACTTCACAGTTTATGGAAACACGTATAATGATTGCCTCAACAATCTTGAGAAAGTCTTGAAAAGATGTATAAAAACAAATTTGTCATTGAGCAACGAAAAATGCTATATGATGTTGACAGAAGGAATAGTTCTGGGACACCATATTTCCGCTTCAAGAATTAAGGTGGATCCAGCAAAAATCCAAGTCCTAGTTAACCTGATGCCACCTACGACACAAAAGGAGGTAAGAAGTTTTTTGGGCTATGTAGGGTACTATAGACGATTCATACTTTAGTAAAATAGCCCAACCTCTGTTCAAACTATTAGCAAGAGATGTTGAATTTCAATGGACAAATAGTTGTCAAAATGCATTTCAAATCTTAAAATAAAAATTGTCAATGGCACCCATTCTCCGTGGGCCAAACTGGTCTTTGCCATTTCATATTTCCACTGATGCATCAGATACTGCGATAGGTGCCTCTCTTGGGCAGAAAGAGAACTTGTTCAATTATGCAATATACTTTATAAGCAAGAATCTAACACCTGCATAATTGAACTACACAGTCACAGAGAAAGAAATGTTAGCCGTTATACATGCAGTAAACAAGTTCAGGCACTATATAACAGGATATCAAGTTTTCATTCATACAGATCATTCAGCAATCAAATACTTGATGAATAAACCCATCACCAATGGAAGAATAACAAGATGGTTACTGTTATTGCAAGAATTTAATATCACAATACAAGACCGGCCAGGCAAGGAAAATCAAGTGGTTGACTTTCTGTCCCGCATGCAATCACCCAACGATCCAAATCCGGTTGTAGACAACTTTCTAGACGAACATCTGTTTGCCATAACAGTAAAAAAACCATGGTTTGTAGACATTGCAAATTATCTATCTTCTGGAAAATTTCCAACTCAATTCACTAAAAAGCAAAGAAGAAAAATTGTTAGAGAAAGTTCTAGGTATAGTTGGGTAAATGGTGATTTATTTTATACCGGTTCAGATCTAATGATTAGAAAATGTGTGCGAGAAGATGAAATATTAGACATCCTGAGAGCATGTCATGATGAACCATGTGGTGGTCATTTTGCAGACAAACGAACATCATATAAGGTGCTGCAATTGGGATATTACTGGCCATCCATCTTCAGAGACTCTAAGGCATATGTCAAGCAATGTGACAGTTTCCAAAGAACAGGGAGACCAATCACATCAGATGAAATGCCGCTCAAGCCACAGGTCCTTATAGAACCATTTGAGAAATGGGCACTTGACTTTGTTGGACCTATTAATCCACCATCAAATGGAAAGAGGTACATTCTAGTATGCACAGACTATGTAACCAAATAGGCATAGGCCAAAGCAGTGAGCAGAGAAACAAAAGATACAATGACCACCTTTCTCTTTGAAGAAATCTTTGTAAGATACGGAGTACCTAGACAGATTGTAACAGATCAAGGGACACAATTTACATCAAAGCTGGTAAGGGATCTAACAGAGAAATACAAGATCAAACACAGGAAGTCTACACCATATCGCCCTCAAGCAAATGGTCAGGTTGAATCAACAAATAAAGTCCTAGAAAATATCATGACTAAAACAGTACAGTTGAACAGACGAGATTGGTCTAAGAAGTTAAAAGATGCACTATGGGCCTACAGAATTACCTGGAAAAATACAACTGGTTTTATTCCATATCAGTTGGTCTATGGCAAAGAGGCCTTATTGCCCATAGAGTTTCAGATACAAACATACAGACTAGCAGCTGAACTAGGACTGGACCTGACTGAAGCACAATAACAGCGGATCATGGAATTGAATCAATTGGATGAGCATCGTCAGCAAGCTATAGAACATACCACATTGGTGCAACAACAAAGAATGAAGTGGCACGACAGATATATCAAAACAAAGACATTTCACAAGGGATACTAGGCCTTACTTTTTGACTCCAAATTCAAAGAATTCAAAGCAATGTTTATGACACACTGGCTAGGCCCATATGAAATTGAAGAAATCTTTGATAATGGAGCAGTAAAGATCAAGACAATCGACCAGGACTCCACCTCATTTGTAGTGAATGGACATAGGCTCAAAGTTTATAATCGGCCTATCAACAAGGAAGCATTTATGAAACAACTGGTAGAGGATACAGAACTGGAAATTATGGCATACCAGGCTCAGCCATCTTCCAGTTTTGTAGATGAATAAAAAAAAAAATATACAATAAAATACAAAATAAAAAATATATAAAAAAACATATAAAAATAAATAACTTGTTTGCTAGTGAAAACCAGGAAACTGGCATTAAGCAAACACGAATTCATAGGGGAAAACCAGGGCAACCTGGACTCTATGAATTCTATATTCTTGTTCTACTGTTCTCACATAATTTCAATGCAGGAAACTCTCCACACACAACTGACTTGAGGAAAAGTCAAATCTTCAGCAAGGGGGAGCATTGCGTCAGAACTTGTATTGTCAAAGAGGGACTTGATTCAAGAAATCATTACAGAGGGACCTGAAAAGACCTGTCAATGGCAAAACAACATGTACATATTCCATAAGCATTGCAGAGGGACCTGATTCAAAGAACTCGTTACAGAGGGACTTGAACAACAATTCAAGAACCAGAGCATGAAGAACAAGGAGCAGCAATAAATTTTACTTTTTAATCCATCTACAACATTTGATTAATTGATTTCATCCCACCTGTATAGACATCATCCAGGGGAGTATATGTATAGTCATTTTGTGCTTGAAATTCAATTTTTTTTTAGAAATTTTTAGTCTTTGATTAAGTTGAAGTTAGTAACTGAGGATATTCATTATCATTTCCTATCCCATATTCTTTATAACCCCTATACATCATACTTCATTTCATCTATACACATCCATACATATCCCTATAACCCTAAGTATTTTTCTTTAGAAGCATAAAAGACCAAACTAGGACAACTTTTCAACCTGCACTTACAACTCAAGCATTAGTAATGGTGATGATTTTAATATGACCTAATATGGTCATTTTAAAATCATAAAGATGTGCTATATAATCAAAACAACCAAAACTCGTGTGCTATATGGAAATCAAAGTAAATATATACCATATCAAACTATATACCATAGTCCAAATGGTGTGCATGCGCTATAGTCATATCTATATATCAAAACCCAAAGCGCATATGATATAAAGTTAACGCATATGGTATATGAAATAATGGTATAAAAGCATATGGTATAAACTTAGGAAAGGGCGCATATGATATAAGGAATGGTCGACGGCCGTGCACAAACCATATGGCACGACTGTGCATATAAGTATTGCGGCAGGGTATTGTCAAATGGTAATTGCATACACATCATTGCAATACAAACAATGCTTGAATATCATTGCACGCATGAGGAGCACATGACGGTGGCAATAATGTTAAACGCAACCAAAGGGTTAAGAAATGAATAAAACAATATAACCAAAACGACAAACGACCAGCACACAGGTACAAGTTCAACACCGTGGCATGGCAACTGGTTGTCATTGGGAAGTGCACTGTGCAAGGGTTATGCGCATGCCATTCAAAATAAAATGATGATTTGGTCATCCTCATGACACAGTCGGGTGACTGGTCAAACAGGACGGCCATACCAACCACGCACTGTAACACCAATAAACAAGAAGCGCACAATACACCCATGAAACGGTCATGAACCGACCGACGGTTCTTGCACTGTTTAAACTTCATTCTTCATTGCCAAATAGCTCAGAGAGATGGTGTTTGGAACTGTAAACTAGTGAAAAGGAGGGTGAAGCAAGTTTGGGCGGATTTAAGAAGGAAAATCATCCCGGTTCTAACGACCAGTGATCACCGATTTTCGGGATTCAATCAGGTAATGGGATAATTGTTTAAGCTCGGCAAACAATGGAGTATACATTGTGAAATATCTGTTATTAATGGTTATGTTACTCTGCTCTTGCCACCAGTCAATTGAACGGTTGAACAGGGATTTGGAGCGCTGGATATTTCCCAAGCGCTCGTTGACAACAGGTAACACAGAAAACACAGCACTAAATCAGTTGATTCACTGCGTAAATCATGGCATAAACTACTAGTGAATCGTGCAACATTTAAATGTGAATTCATTGCATGGATAACACGTTCGGGTCTGGCATTATATGTGGAGTTTTAACGGTGTGCCGTGTTCATAACGAAGTCTATGAACAGAGGAGGCACCGAAATACGATTGTTATGGCGTGTTTGTGCTGCATGGCGGTATTTGTTGATTGAATTGTGTGCACTGTTGGTTGAATGCGCACTGCACTTTGTTTTGATTGTGCACTTTGTTGTATTGCGCGCTGATTCCATTAACACTTCAACAACAGTCAATCCCTAATGTATCATATGCATGAAAACGCCATATGTCTATTTATGAACCCTTGCTGCCTGTGCATTTTTTATTTGTTTTAACCCAAACAGGGGATTGAAGTTTCTAAGGGCCGAACGAGCCATGCCATGTGCGATTTTTGGTTGCCAAAGGGAGTAGGGCCAAGCCATTTAAAAACTCATTTTAAATGCGCTATTTTCTATTTTTTTTTGTTTTGAGGCCGAGAGCATTTTGGCAATTCTCAAAATTTTTATGATGAGGCCGAGAGCCATGTGCATGCGCTGTAGTTAAAACATTGCTTATTTTTAAATGATTGTACATACATAGTGAAAATATGGCTTGATTTTGGTGACAGTATACACATTGTAGGGCGCAGAGCATACATGGAACAATATGAAAATTGTTTTCATATGTATTTTGTTTACAAGAACAGAGATTAGCATACTGACAGAGATATACAGAGGTTGGATTGCTTGAATAGGGATCTAAAAAATAGTGTTGATGTAAAGAGAGGGTAAACAGAGGTTGAAGAAAATTAAAGTTAAATTGTTGAGAAGAAGCAGGTAAGCCTCTCTGCTTCCAGAATTTCATTTTGAAAAACAATAGTCATAAATTTTTATTGTTGAGATGAAATTAGTAACAACAGAAGCATACATTCACTGGTTTTCAGAAACAATGTCAGCCCGAGTAGAGCCAAAATTTCAGATAGAGAGCTGGGGGAAAGAAACTATAGAAAAACTTTACCAAGCAGGGATGATAGGATTTTTACAAAAATTTGATGGCCACTCTGAAGAGATAACCAGGGACTTTATAAACAATTTCAGTCAGGACCAGACACGAGTAGGAGAAGTCATTATTCCTGTGACTCGGGAATACCTTTCCAAAGCCTTAGATTTACCAATGATAGGGGAGAAATATTACAAAGGCATGCACTTCAAGGAGAAAGCATGGACTTTCTTTCTTGAGAAGAACCGGAAGGGGAATTTTGATAGAACAAAAGGGATACCAAGGGAATGGTTCAATGAACCATGGGGTGAGTTGGTTTTGATCATCCAGAAGTTTTTGACTTGTGATAGAGGATATAGCATTGCCCACTTGTATCATGTCAGGCTTCTACAGCATATTAAAGGGGAGGATAGGATTAACTTGCCATATTTTCTATATAGGAGCATCTTGAGAATGATTGAAACAGTGAAACAGGAGCACAGGCCTAAAGCAGGACAGATTTACCACCAAAGATTGATCAAAATCCTAGTTGAGTATCAGGTGAGATCACGGTGCATAGTATGGAGAGAGTTCATGTCCAAAAATCAGTTCATTGAACAGATTAATGAAGCACAGGATAAAATAGAATAGGAAAACAAAATCTTGATGAATTCACCCTTGTATCCCAGAACAAGAGCTAAAAACATGGCCATGCAGGAAACTGAAACATCTGTTATGTCTATTCCTAGAAAATTTAGGAATAAGAGTCCCATTGACTTAGACAAGGAAGTAGAAGCATATTCTCCAAGAAAACAAGAAGAAAATGACATTGCAAAAGAAGTCCTTGAAAGGGATTCTTCATATGATGATGCAGCAACAGCATCATTAATGAAAACAACACAAGATTTTGAAAAAGAAATCGATTTGGGAAGAATCAGGGACTTAACTGATCAATTGGAAATTAGCAAAATCCTGGAAAAAAAATTAACAGAGGAGAACAAGGCACATAAGAAGGATAATGCTAAATTGGTCAAAGCAAATGAAAAGTTAAAAGAGGAATTAGGGAGACCGAAATGGAAAAATGATCTACTTTCTAAGCAAGCATTTAAATGGCTAAAGGAAAAGAACATGTGGCAGGCAAAATATGAGAAACAAAAGGTTAAAGCAGCTTTGTTCAGGGAGAGGCATAACTCAGGATTGGATTGTTTGGTCAGGGAAGCATCTACAGGTACAACATCTACTATAGAAAGAAGAGGATCAAAGAGGAGTAAGCAAGCATGGGGGCATGCTTGATGATAAGCAAGGGAGAGATGTTGGGCCTTAGTTTTGGTCTTATTTTTCTCTAAGAAACTTGCTAATCCATCTATTTATCATCCATTTTCACTTCATTCATTCCATTTTGATGTATATTTGATATCCATTCAGGTATTTAATTTTAATTTGT
>APFE030587006.1:0-10981 GCA_000404065.3 Pinus taeda
TAGTTGAAATTTGGATATTTTTCTATACTACTACAACATAGACACACAGACACACACATTCGTGCCATATGTCAACTCCAAGATAGATAAGGAAAACATTACACCTCCTTCATTTTGAGATAGACAGCGTTAAAATTTTTTAATCATTCATTATAATATTTTCAATTATTTTATATACAAAACGCATACTTTCCAATCTTCCCTTATTGTTAATGTATTTTAAATTCTAATTCATATGAAATATTGAAGGAATTATAGATCTCCATGATGTCATTGAATTAGAAAGCACAAATTAATTAAATGAAAAATATCCTTCACTTTATTTATTTATTGTCTACACTAAATTTCTTCTTGCCATGAATATTTTCTAAATATCTTCTATGAAATTTTATTAAGTATTAAAGAAATTTAACATCTCCTTGATATTACTAAGTGGAAAAAAAAAATTAACAAAGGAAAAAACATTTTAAATTCAATTTTCTTCTCTTTATAAATGTTAAGTTGATATAAAATTCCTGCTAATTTGGGTGGCAATTGATGGTTCTCTTAAATGCATTTATCATCACCATGCATTCACATGGAAAGTGGCTCTCATCCGACTTCAATATGCCCACTCTGTATGCTAATCCATCGATTTCATGATGCCTAATCGACTGCTCCATATCCTCTGTGTGACCTCCTTGTACTAAACACTAATGCCTCATTCACTTACTTGGCGATGGAAAACATTATATATGTCTAAAAAATTCTTTGGCTCTTTTGTCTCCCAACTTTTTCATGATTCGTCACTCACCCTATCATACTCTTATTTCCTTCCAAAAGAAAAGCGACAATTCCCTCAATGATTCTAAATTCCTCCTCCTCATTCTCCCACATGCTACTATGGTTCAGGAGAGTAGATGTGTAAGCAATGGAGGCAATGGATGTGGTCGTGATCATCATTCCCATGTTGTAGATTTTGATTAAAAATTCTAATGTCTTCATTCCAAATATTAATGAAATCATACCACACAACGTGTCCTCCGTGGAAGCTGATGAATTATGGAAAGTAGGTGGTTGGCATTGGGCCTTAAAATTTTACTAGCCAAACAGTTATAGAAGCAACAACAAGCCAATGAAGCTTCCATAAGGAAGGTTGTTAATTCTAAGAATTTATAGTCTCTGCGAATCTCTACAGGGCCTTATCCACTCCTTAGAAATCTCCTTCTCTCCTCTCTCACTCTACCATTCCCACACTAGCTCCCAAGATGGTATAAACTCCCTTTCAATCTCACCCGCTTCCCCTGGGCACTTCCTCTTCGATCATTATTGATTATATGCAATTGAAATGTCAAGTGAGTGGAGCAGCTAACAAGGCACAACCATAGCAAGCTTTGAGTTCTTATGGTTGTCTTACCATTGAGGAGGAGACAAAATATGCACTAGCACAATTCTGGCCTCATAGCACACTTGATGGCTCAACAACTTCTAAAGGAAAGAAAAATGTTTGAAGCATCTTTTTGAATGGATTGTATTCTTAGCCCTAAGGAAAATTCTCACACGCTATTTTTTGTATTACAATCACCAATTATGTATGCTAGTAACTTTGGATTTGCCCATGAATAGATATTTCTTTGACCCTAGATTTCAAGCAATGACCTATTGGTTTCCCATGGTGAGAAGATGGTCTCAAACCTAGTTCCACCAGAAGACTAACATTATTATGGTTGTGTAAATTTTGTACATCATTTTTGCTAAGATGAATTTCTTTACATATTTACGAAAGAATATATATATAATTGTTTTATTTAAGGTTCACATTGAAATATTTTATATATTATCAACATCAAAATATTATTTCGTAATATGTGTAGAGTAGATATTGAAATATACTAGTTGGAATGAATATTCAAATTCTAATTGGGTGCATCATCCTATAATGCAACATGATGTGTTACATAAAGAAAATGTATTGAGTATCTCTCAAATCATACCCATTGATATTTTTTGTAAACCCGGGATCATAGAAAACATCATGATTGTAGTGAATTTCACTCCAAATGATATTTCTACCTATATTACTCTTTTCATATAGTTCTAATATGTATTCACTTGTACATATGAAGATTTATGTATCATTGATAGCCATATGCATGAAAGAAATAATCTACTCAAGAAAGGACTTCACCCAATAAACCCTCACAAAGTTGATATCCTTAAGGAAGGCGTTGAAAAATTACTTAAATCTTAGTTCATATGTCTATTTTCCTTAATTGAATAGGTTTCCAACATCATTCTTGTCACAAAAAAAGGGTACAGTTCATGTTTTTGTCATCGAAAGGAACTCAATAGGGAATTACCAAAAGGTAACTATCCAACCCCATTGATTGACCAGATCATTAATGGTTCACTAGTAGTGATATTCTCATTCATGGATTCTTTTATTTGCTATAAATAGATTGAAATCAAATCAAAAGATCAATATAAATGGCTTAAATTTTCCCTTAAGGTACAATCACATATCAAAAATTGTCCTAGGGTCTTAAAATCATTGGATCCACCTTCTAGTGGGACATGCCTTATGCTTTTTATTACATCACATGGCTTGTAGATGCATATATGGATTACCTCCCCTCTTACTCTCACAGACACACTAACAATCCAATGAATTTATGAGCCATCCTTATGCATTGTTGCTACTATAATACTCATTTCGATCCAAATATTCATATTTCTGTTGTTTCCAAGAGATTGTAAGGTTTAATTATGTTAAATTACATGATCTTGTCCCTTAATTTCACTAACAAAAACATGCGAATGAATCTTGCAATAATTCTCAAAATTCTCTTTCTTACATTCTCGCAAACAGTGTGCATGAAAACATTTCCTTGAACACTTTTAATTCAAAGAAAAGAACATTGATGGTAGAGACATTTACTCAAATATTTGCATGGTTCCAAATATGAAACCCTTACTCAAAGTATGAAAAAAGATAGCTAGACTAATTTATTATTAATTTGGAGAATGCAAATACACGACAATCACTACATTTTGGATTTAAGAGATCTGTGGTTTGTATCTTTCGAATTATTGACCGAAGAATCCACAGTATGAAAATTTTTATACCAACGTTTCAAATCCCAAATTCTTTTATCATCATTCTTAACCCTAATGATGGATCCCATTTGGGATTTGAAACGTTGGTATAAAAATGTTCATACTGTGGATTCTCCGGCCAATAATTCGAAAAATCACTCCATTAATAAAAAATTTGAAAATTATGAGTAAATGAGAAATTTGGCATGTTTTGGCTATAAGAGTGGCTAGTAGGGTTAATGCTAAATTTTTTTATGGACAATAATTACTTCTTCCATAAAGTATCTTGATCCTTCTATAGAAAATCACTCCCCACTAGACAAACTCAAATTCTATATAAATAAATTCATTTTTTTTAGATAATCTTTGACTTTCCATAAATAAACTTAGTTGTTTCAATAACATAATGTATCCACAAATAAAATTACTTGCTAGGGAAATTTAACCTCTCCACAAATAAACTTAGACACTATAACAAACTTTGTCTTTTCACAAAAGAAAGATTTGACATCCTCTAAAGATGAAACCTGAACTTCAATGCAGTACCGCTCAAAAATCTGAATGATACCTCCCCTTAACCATATTGGGTGGTTGGATTTAGCACTAAATAAAAATCCTTAATGAGGTTCTCATCCTTACAACTAAGCTCTTAGAGCTATCAAATGAAGTATGAAATATAATAACTAATATAGGTTCAAAAATGAGCTACGATTCTCCTTTTCTAACTTGTATCATCACAATATGATGATTCAATAGCACGGGTCATAAAAATACCATGAATCTTCCCTTTTTATCTCTTTCCTACTCAATAATATAAATGGATTTCAATTTTAATTTTTTATTTTTCCCATAATCACTTAATAACACCAGTTAATTTAACTATTCATTCTCACTTCTAAATTTTTATGTATTCACTTGAGTGATAGCCAAACAATTTAATTAATTGATCCCTATTTTACTTCTATAGCCTATGGGAATCAAATAGTCCACTCAGTTAGTGGCCATTCAAAGAAAGGGAAATTACATGGTCAACCCTCTCAAGGTTGAGCAAATCATTAATATGGTTCATTCATATACTCTTACTAAGCTTTACAATTTTCAAGAGAAAGTGAACTTTTTATATCAATTAACTTCCAACTATGTTGACGTTAAAAAAGGTTTCATGCACTTTCTCAAAAAGGCACTATTGTGGTGGCTATAATTGAACGACACTGATAGGAAGCCCTAGATTAAAGTGGTATGCCTATGGTATTCTATACATGAAACATTACATTATTCCCTATATTTCAAATTCATTCTTTATGAAGGTGGTAATTGGTCATGGCGATTTCAACTCTCTCATCCTCATCCTCGAGATTGGGTTGGAAAGAATTACCCTCGAGGTTTATGCCACTACAATAATGAGGAAATAAGATAAGTCCACAATAAAAAAACTAAAAACAAAATGCAAGAGATGGTTGGGAAAATATTTAGTACATGGGGAAAATCCCAGTATGATCTCTACTTCCCTCATTATTCATCACTCAGTATTTAGAGTACTTGATGCTACCCTAATTAAATGAAACCCTTGTATTTCCCAACCCCAATGAGAAATAAAACAAAACACCTTAAGAGGTAATGAATTTAAATCTATCAAATGAAAAATCGAGCTTGTAAACTATCCAGCCATATCAAAGCATTATTATAAAGAAGTAAATGGTGTACTAGAGTAGTGGAAATATAATTCTAAGAAAAGGGGTAACTAGTGCATCCATGACTAATCCCTACTTGCATATATACACTCTAGATGTTGGACCACCATTAGTTGGTCACTTGGGTATGGCACCTAGCCTTGAAGTCTTTCCCAATACATTACCACATCTCCACTTGTACACATGGACTAACGTTTGGACTAGGACCTACAACTTCCCCTTGAGGGTTAGAAACACATATTAGGGTTATCCACCGATCCATCACAAATATAAGAGAGGCAACAAAAACATGCCACTTGGTCTAGTTAGATACTTGATGGTGATCATTGTGTGAAGTATTGTTTGTGTATCTTACATTACGTATGGTCCTCTATGATGCTTCTATGGTTTGAGTTACCTAATTATGGATTGATTGGAACTTCATTATAAGGATATTTTGTGGGATTATTGACATCATAGTAATAGAAAATGTTATAGGTGATTTCCCCACCTACTAAGTAGTTGAGTAGAAGTTGTACTCTCCAAACCAAAGAGAGAGATTAACTTTGATGGTGCAATATTGCCCACCTAGGATAGGGAATTAGACTGATTGAGGGATTTATATAATTTTTGACATTACAAGGAATCCCAAAATGCTATAGCATTGAGCCCATGATGCTTAACATTGGAGATATTGATGATTTGAGCAGTGAACCTAGGATTCCCCTAGCATGGTGTTGACACTATTTGATACGAATCACTTCATCCACCTAATAGATGATGATGGTCATCCTTAATATTACAAGATAGGGCTTGTACATCACATTGGAGTGCCAACAATTGAGCTAGTTAATTCCACATAAGCCCTTTTCCTCTTCTAGCAGTGATGTAGGGCACTTTTTGTTCGTGATTCTTGGCATAAAGATACCTTCGATGGCTTGTACATGATAATATGGAGCACTCATTAGCCCTTACCTCACATCTTGAGGCCATTTTGAGTTCATTTGAAAAAATAACTAAATATACTTGTGTATTTAGTGTAAATAAAATTAAAAAATACTATTTGACTTGATTATAATTATTTATTTTATTTAAACTATTTAGATATATTTAAAAAAAAAGTTGCAACTAAATAAATCTTTATATTTAGAAGGTATAAAATTATAATAAAATCTATAAAAATAAAAATAAAAAAATAAAGAAACAAAAGATAGAAAAAAGCATGGTATATGTTTAAAATAAATAAAGCAAAACAATATGATGACATGGTAATAAATTCATTGATTGTTGAAAAATATATATTAATAATTATAGAATTAAATGCCACAAAAAAAGTGCTTACGAATTTAGAGATGGCATTAATAGATTATGATGGATTTAAATGTAAAACAATAAAAATACCTAAAGTATTAGATATGATATTAACATAGTTTTTTGTTGTTTCATAAATTTAGTGTTAAAAGGAAAATTAAAGTCATGTTATATAAACATGTTTCTGATTCCGTAGCTCCTCCAGCAGTGTGGTAAGAAGCTGCAACTACCTATACAAACAGTCTAAAGATGGTGGTGCTTCCTCATGGCTAGGTGATGAAACATTTCCATGAGCCAATTCACCCTCATGAATATCCTCAACACAACCATCAACCTCCACTTCTCCTATGTGCCTGCAATGGCCAACCAGGACTTCGTGAGGTCACCCACCTTGCACAACATGCCCCCTTCGTCTAAGAATTCCACTATATAATCTAGAACACAAAGACCAATTTAATTCAAGCACCCAAATGTTGTATCTTGGTAATCAAAACCCGCTTCAAAACTCAGCAAGATAAAAATTGTCAGAAATCACATATTCTTCCACAATTATCAGTAAAGAAACACCCCCGTGATTATAATAATAGTTCACCACCCTAGAGACCAAAGCACAAGCCCCTCTAGCTTGCATTACCCTTTCACTCTAAAGAAACCACTCAAATGAGCATGCATAGGTTAGCGGTCTATGCATAGTCAACACCCCCCTACCACATTCCCAAACTCCAATATCTAGAAAAATCAGCTTCCGAGAAAAGAGAATTATTCAGGCAATAATCTCATTCACATGTTTGTAGAATCTTTTGGGTGTCCTATGCAACTTTTCTATGGCCCCATGTTTGGCCACATTCATCAACGTAAACATTAACCTTCATGTTATTTTAATATTATAATATAGATATAAAATAAGTAGTCATATATATATTCTTTCCATGCGTCAACTCCAAACTAAATGAAAAAGAACTGGATATCTCTTTCATTTTGAGTTACACACCACCAAAATGTTTTAATCATAATTTTCTTTTTCATTTACGAATTTAATATAATATCATAATTGTTTTTTATTTACCAATTTAATATAATACTACTACAACATACTACTACAATATAAATCTGGACATTTATCTATACTACTACAACATAGACACACAGACACACACATTCGAGTCGTATGTCAACTCCAAGATAAATAAGGAAAAATTACGCATCTCCATCATTTTGAGATAGGTGCCATTAAAAGTTTTGAATCATTCTTTACAACTTTTTCAATTCTTTTATATACGTAATACATACTTGCCAATCTTCCCTTTTTGTTAATGTATTTTAAGTTCTAATTCATATAAAATATTGAAGGAATTATACATCTCCATGATGCCATTGAATTAGAAAGCACAAATTAATTAAATGAAAAATATCCTTCACTTTATTTATTGATTGTTTACACTGAATTTCTTCTTGCCATCAATTTTTTCTAAATGTCTAGTATGAAATTTTATTAAGTATTAACATCTCCTTCATATTACTGAGTGGAAAAAAAAGTTTAACAAAGGAAAAAATATTTTAAATTCAATTTTTTTCTCTTATAAATGTTATGTTGATATAAAATTCCCACTAATTTGGGTGGCAATTGATGGTTGTCCTAAATGCATTTATCATCACCATGCATTCACATAGAAAGTGGCTCTCATCCAACTTTAATATGCCCACTCAGTATGCTAATCCATCGATTTTCATGTTGCCTAATCCACTGCTCAATATCCTTTGTGTGATCTCCTTGTACTTAACAATAATGCCTCATTCACTTGCTTGGTGATGGAAAACATTATGTATCTCTAAATATTTCTTGGCTCTTTTGTCACCCAACCTGTTCATTGTTCATCACTCACCCTGTCATACTGTTATTTCCTTCCAAAAGAAAAGCTACAATTCCCTTAGTGATTTTAAATTCCTCCTCCTCATTCGCCCACTTAATACTATGGTTCAAGAGAGAAGATGTGTAAGCAATGGAGGCGATGGATGTAGTCGTGATCGTCATCCCCATGCTATAGATTTTGACGAAAAAATCTAATGTCTTCATTCCAAATATTCATGAAGGCATACCACACAATGTATCCTCCATGGAAGCTGATGAATTGAGGAACATAGGTGGTGCGCATTGGGCCTCGAAAGTTTACTAGCTCAACAGTTATGGAGGAAACAACAAGCCAAAGAAGCTTTTAACATTTCTTAAAGTCAGTTTTGCTTGAAATATAATAGAGATTTTATAGAATACTAAAGGTTTTAATTCATTTATATGTTCAAAGATTAATTTTAAAGTACAAGAAATCTCAATCTTACTTAAGAATTGTGATCTAATTTAAAAGAAAACAGCCAAAAAAATTATAATCTAAACTAATTTATAAAATATTTTAATATATTCATAATTAAAATAGACATAAAGTATAAAAAAGGTTATTATTAAAACATTGATATTAAAGGATTATTAAAAAGAATTATTTAATTTTTTTTTAAACAGTGGGAAAAGTTATCATATTTTAGTTGTTAAACTAAGATTACAGATAGCCATCACATATTGCTATCTCTTAATTCAGAGTTACTCATCATTATTCATGGAAAGCCACATCACGAGTAATTACATTGACGGTGGTTAGTAAGGCTTCATACTCTTTTTATAATTATCATTAATTTTTTTTCTTATTTTTGCTAATATTTATTTAAATATTATATCTTAAATTTTAATTATTTTCCATAAAGGATTTGATGTAACATAAAAACCGTAAAATTAATCTGATGTAATAAATACTTCTTGTGTATAAAAGAAACTAAATATAAGTAAATATTAATTCATAAAACTATAAATAATAATTCACTATTCAACATTAAATACATATTTCAAACTTTCACCATTATCATTTATCATTTTTAAGATAAAGAAAATTATATGAAAATTTGATTTTCTTAAAAAGACAATTTAATTGTAAAAATAAATATTATGTTATTAATATAAAATATTTATACACATTTTTAAATTTTAGCATAACTAAGATGTAAAATTAGAATAACATGTTTTCATTTAAATATTTTTGTGAATATATAATCATTATGTCAGTGAAACATAAAATGTTATGATAAAATTATGTAAACCTTATCACTTAACCTTTTTTGGAGTTGTGTATGAAATGCAAACAAAATTACCATATATGGTTTTTTGTTTTAACTTTCCATATTTTTTTAAATAGGTTTCAATTTATAAATTATTATTTTAAAAATATATTTTAATTTATAAATTCTTACTTTACACAACCATATTAATAATAATAATTGAAAAACAAAAAACTCCAAAATACTAAGGAAATTTACCGTTACTTAATTTTTTTTGACTTACAGTTAATTATTTAATTTACAATAAGAAACGACTTCGCTGAAAAAAAATTCCATTGCAAAAGTGGGAGTGGGAGACCTCCCTAAAATAGAAATAACTATGATGCATGAGTTTGTCGGAATCTCTTGAGAAGCCGGGGTGAAAGCGGTATTGTCTAAAGTATATCCGTTGATCTGTCGAAAGCCAAAGAAAGCCGAAATATCCGATCACTAAAAAGCCAAAGAAAGCCGAAATCTCCGCTGATCTGTAAAAAGCAAAGAAAGCGGTTATCTAAAGTATATCCGCTTATCTGTAACAAAGCAAAGAAAGCGGAAGAGGTAGAAAGAAATTTAGTTTGTGATATGTTTTCTGGGAAGAGTCTCCATTTGGGTGTCTGGCTCTTGTGTTTTTTAGGTAAAATTTAATGTTCAAAATTTGTATGTTGACAGGAGGATGACAATGGATTTCTGTTGGATGCAATTTTGATGAATTCTCTTTCTATCGATGAGCACAGTGGATTTCGTCTGGAACTGTTCCAGAAGATCCTCTGCTATTTCTTGATTCGGTTATTGATTTAGATATACCCTCTATCCCTTTCTATATATCGAAGTAAATTCATTTATGATTTAGACCCTCTGTCCCTTTGTATGTATATATGGAAATAAATTCATTTATGATTTGATGCACAGGAACCACCAACCAGCAAGGGGAGATTTGTTATATTACAATGCGCTCTTGTTGCTGATGCTACACAAACCCTCCTTCACCTTGTGCTATTTTCTTGAATGATTTGATGCACAGGAACCACCAACCAGCAAGGGGAGATTTGTTATATTACAATGCGCTCTTGTTGCTGATGCTACGCAAACCCTCCTCACCTTGTGCTATTTTCTTTGACTATTCCAAATTGGTTTCTGGTAATCTGTTTATTTCCTTTGTCTATGTTTTAATGTAATTTTTTGTTCTCATAAAGTCTCTATTTCATTTTCTTTAACTAGTTTAACCTCCCTCGCCTTAGTGTAGTTGATTTTGATAATTAGTTTATCATGTTCGATCTAGGTTTCATTTCTATCTTGGCTTTCAAATTTGTGTTGGTTGGTTGCAAGAAAAATGACCCGCAAAATTTTGAGGGTTTCACTTAGGTTCGGCTTCCAGAACAAGTATAAACTCATTTTTCCATATTAGTGTAAAATCCATTGAGTTATTGAGACGAATTTCAACCAAACTAAAGACTATCCTTCATTGGCATTTTCGATAGATTTCAAGGAAACTGCACTAGCTGTATGGTGGCCCAGCATGTAAAACAGTGGCAATGTTTGGACCTCATCTCATCTCGTCTTCGGAGGAGATAAACTTCCATCTTCATTTAAATCGTCCAGTTTCCAGTGAAGCCCGTAGGAGATCCAATCCTTCCTCCAGCTGTGCAACCCAGATTTTCGCGATTTGACTGTATAGAAAACAAATCCCCTACGAACTAAGAGATTGTTCCATCGTTTTTATTTCTATTTCTATATCTATTTCTATTTCAAGTTCAACGAAATCTAATATCACCCAAATCTGAAGGGTA
>APFE030587007.1:0-19136 GCA_000404065.3 Pinus taeda
AGGGAGTGATTAATTCATTTAATTTTTAATATGAAATTGATCTTTCATTTAATTTTTAATATGAGATTAATCTTTTTAACATTTAAATGTGTATATATTATATATTATCAGACTGCGTGAGATTCAACTGTTTTGCTCTTGGCCTATCGAATTCTGACGAGAAGGATAAACCGTAAACGTAAGGTTTAGCATAATACTGTACAACCAGAATTAATGACATAACTATTAAAAAGAAGATTGGCGCCAACCACGAGGAACACGAACTGAAAAATGGATGCTGTAGAGCTGCTTCTGGTCTTGGTATTTTCTTAGGATCCCACGATAACAAAGAATTAATGAGATCAATGGCATCGCGACTCGCACTCAGTATAAGACTGGACAACTGTTTTGTAGAATCAACTTTTTTAAATTCTTTGGGAAGGGCTAAAAAATGGATGTTGTAGAGCTGCTTCTGCTCTTGGTCTTTTCTTAGGATCCCACGATAACAAAGAACTAATGAGATCAATGGCATCGCGACTCGCACTCGGTATAAGACTGGACAACTGTTTTGTAGAATCGACTGTTATAAATTCTTTGGGAAGGGCGTATTTCCTGTCGTTAGCAAGCTTTACTCCATGCGCCCAAGATTTATTACGAGGAGTACCAATGAGAGAGCAAATCTTATACCACTGACTTCCCACGCAAGAGCTTCGAAATAGTTGGCAGCCTGTGAATAGTTCCACCATGATAGCACCCATCGCCCACATATCGATGGCAAAGTCATAGTGAGTTGAGCCAAGCAGGAGTTCGGGTGCCCGATAGGGACGTGTCACAACATACGGCTCTTGTGGCCTCCCTGATTCATGTAGCCTCACTCTTGTGGCCTCCCCGAAATCAGAAATTTTTATCACGTTTCCACTCACCAATATATTCTGTGGCTTCAGATCGCGGTGACAATACCCTTGATTGTGCACGCGCGCCAGCCCTCGCAAAATCTGAAGGCAAATGCTGCGCACCTCATCCTCTGAGAAACGACGGTCTCTACCTCTTTTAACGATGAGGTCCGACAAATCGCAGTCCATAAGGTCAAATACCAGAAACGCTCTGTTGTCGTGCCATATAACCCGCTGCAGCGCAATTAAGTTTCGGTGCCGCAATTTTAGTAAGCATTCCACCTCTGCAAGATTCGAGAT
The DNA here is from genome assembly GCA_000404065.3 of Pinus taeda. Classification (NCBI taxonomy): domain Eukaryota; kingdom Viridiplantae; phylum Streptophyta; class Pinopsida; order Pinales; family Pinaceae; genus Pinus; species Pinus taeda. The sequence goes on from APFE030587007.1 coordinate 1,173, forward strand.
ATCTTTTTCTTTATAAAACTTTTTATTTAATATTTTGATGGCACAAAATTTGCCTGTTTTCGTATCAATCGCCTTCCAAACGGTTCCGTAACTACCCGCCCCCAACTTCTCAAGGAAATTATAACAATAATTTTCTCCACTGATACAATCATACTGTGGAGTCTCAGTCTTGCGAAACATCATTGCTCCTCTTAATTGGAGAGTTGTAACCAGCAAACTTCACTTAAATACGCGGATATCTGAATTAAGTATTGAAACAATTCAGCGCAGACAGCAGACAGTTCGTTCGTGTGGTGAATCAATCCGGACAGTCGTTATATATATTAACGAACTATTGCATGTAATATATAAGTTCTTTTTGTGATTATATATATGTATATATTTTGTTCTTTTAATGCGGGTGAAGTATACCCATACATAATGAACCGACATTAACCTGTTATTAAAAAAAAAATGTACGTATTACAAACCATAAATTGACATAAATCTCTCAGCTAACCCCCAAAATAAATCATATACCAAATTACCAATAATTTTAAAATATATAATATTCCATAAATTATTTTTTATTTAAAACTTTAAAATAAAATGTTTCATTGTAGTTATATCTATATAAAGATAAAAAAGAATCAGGTTATAATCAGGTTATCTGTATGAAAAGAAAAAAGAAGATTGTCTCACGGTTTATTAGAAATTTTTAATATACATGAGTGAGTGAATTAGTGGGTGTTTTAATATACATGAGTGAGTGAAATAGTGCGTGAATGGAGAAGGGTTGTCAACGCTGTTTCGGCGCTAAAGCTTTTAGATTCTAAGCAGGGAACAAAAAAGGACAAACATTTCTAGGGTGACTTTGTTTTGAGGGGTGTCATATCTTCTAATCTAATATCTTATAGCAGATCATAGCTAAGACATGAAGCATATGATGGACTATGAATATATGAGTGGTGATGGAAGCCCCACTTTTCGAAACTTTAAGCAGCTTATATCTTCGTGGCAAGCTAGGAAGTAGGTCATAGAAGGATCTACCCTCTAATGAGCATTTCTCATAGGGTCACCTTCAGTGGAGAGGGCACACAATTAGAATGGAATTCTTTACATACAAATGTTAGTAATGGTAAACAAGGGATCATCTCACCCACACACAATAAGGTGGCATCACTGCTCGAGGATTTTGGGGGAACCAGGATTACTACATCCTTTTCTCGATCTTAATCCCTAGAGAAAAAAAACTTTCATCCCCAACATGTTTGTTTATGTATTTTTTTCCTAAGATAAAATTTCCCAACCGATATTTGGACATTATAACATACTGGGAAGGAAAAACTAGTTACTTAAAAGATTGATTTTGGTTGTTATAAAATCTCCCTAAACAAGCACTCTCTTGGCCAATTGTGATAAAGCGCTTCAACACTATTTTAGGTAACACTTCAAATCTTCTCTACAATCCCTCGGCTCCATCCCAATTGAGTGGGGGAGTCAATTCTTGAAGTGGCAAGAAGCAAGGCCATATAAGTGAGGTTTTACAGTGTCATTTAGGGGAATGAAGTCAAGGCACAAAGAGAGATGAGGACAAGGTCATTAAAAGGAAGACACTTTATACCAAATTCAAATTTAGCTTGAGAGTTGATGTGTGGATGCACGAAGTGGCTATGATGGATGAAAAAAAAATCTTCGCAAAACTTGTGACTGAAAGTTCAATATAAATATGCTAGAGGACTAAGTAGGAGCAGAGGTAAGTCTAACCATTGCAAAACCTCTTGAAGTTTTTCTCTTGGCCAAAGGACGAATACAACTTGATTTTAAATCTCATGAAGAAGCCCTAGCCATATCTTAGGGTATATGGAATATAGACTCAACCCCTATTATATTTAAATTATGGACACCCCTCTTCGATGTGAGTCGGGAAAGGTTGGATGCAGGACCAACAGTGGTGCAACTCCCCCGTTCGCCACCAAAGTTATGGAAGGAGGAGATTTTCGAATATGTGGGAAATATTTTGAGAATTTTGTGCCTGTATACTACTCCTTTCTCTAGAATAAATATAAGTAAATGGGAAGGAGTTTAGTAACTATCGACTGAAGGGGGGGTATATCCGAAGCCGTAGATATGGGGCTTCGTCGTCATGGAAATCAACATATCGATTATAAAGGGGTTACGTTCAAATGTTTCAGATGTCATCAATATGGACACACTCTCAATTTTTCTAAGTTGTTGTTTAATAAGAAAAATAATAAGGTTCGGAAAAATCAAGTGTGGAAGGAAAATGCTAAGGCATCCACTTATAGTGATGATCTCAACTCTTTCCATAATGAGATATCTTAGGAAACTCCAAACTTTCCCATCATCGATCATCTCATCCTCCCTCAATCAATCAAGGAACCTACAAAGGAAATCACTTAGACACCTGGAGTAGGTGATTCATATTATTCAATACCTATCTGAGTTCTCGCAACCTCCTCTCCCAGTATGTTAGGTTATGAGCGGCCTCTCTCCTCTCTTATTAATTATTTTTCTAGATTGGGTCATCACTCGGCATCTATTTTCAAGAATACTTTTTGTTTGTTGGTTTACTTACTCAATGGCCATGTCCCTATCCTTACCCAATGTATCATGCTCCCTCTGTGAGGGTCCTCTCGAGTCTACCTTTCCCTCGATTTCAAAATCTTTCATTCTCTTAGAAGCAATGTCATCTGACAATTTAATCATCCACAACCTAACAAATATTAAAATATATACTTTATCTAGAGAAGAGTCAAGAGGTCTCATAAATATTGAGCCCTTCTAGACTAGAAAAAGGGTCACGTGAAAAAGTATAATATCCCCAAAGCTAAATAATGGGCTCAATTCGATATGGTTTTTAGTAGACAACAAGTTATAAACAGGGTGCTTAGATTAATGGACACCATAGGTAGGGTGAACTAATGAAGTTCCTCTCTTCTAAATACAAAGGATTGAAAAGCTCCTCCAATAAACTTTCCTTAAAGCACCTGGTTTCAATATAGAGTTTCAATATCAATATCTTCCAAGAAAGGTTGGTAAGTTGGTGATGATGTAGCTAGACTTCTTCAAACACTATTTTGTTCTTGGTGGTTTGTAGCTATTCATGCACAGGGGCATATGAGAGGACTAGCGATAGGCTAGAATTCTCAACTCATTAAACCTCTGAAGTTTCAGAGTATGAAATTTAGTCTCCGTTTCGAGTTTTACTCATTGCAATTAAACCTCTCCTTACTAACCTAGAAAAAATTGTGATAGAAGACAATTGTACGGTACTCTATTTTCAAACATCATCATATAGAAGGGAATCATGATCATAAAGGAGAGATTAAATTCTTTTCCGATGTATTAAGATCCTTTAGGACCCACAATAGCTTCAGATCCTCTCCCAAGTTATTTTATTCATCATTTGGCTAAAAAAAAGGATTAGTATCGAGCCTATGAAGATTAACCCAACTTGGAGAAATCATTGAGGTGGGTCTCACAAAGTGGTGAAAAACACAAATTATATTCTATTATATAAGTATCTATTGGATATCCTCAACTTATTTAGACAATGGATAGATAGAGATAAAGAATCATATCATTCCCCTACTGTAACACCTCCAATTTTCAAGAACATTAATTGTTATGTAATGGCTACAAAGACTATGCTAGTATGTGATAAACATGTTTATGTGAATGTTTAAATTTTTATTAATAAAATTATTAGATTTAAGATGGAAAGTTCATTAGTTGGCCCCATAGAAGAGGATGAAACTTGCAAGAAACTGAGACGAATCACATTTTTCATGATTTTTCCTAACGATATATATATATATTATATAATATATATTATTATTATATATATATATTATATATATATTATATATTCTAATCCGGTGGAAGGTGAAGACCAAGAATAAAACTGTTGCAAGTGGAAAAGTCGGGCTTTTAGCTTTAGGGAAAAAACATGGAGAAAGCATAGGCTAAGGGGAAAGGGAACCTCTGAATCAATGGAGAGTAGAGGTTATTGATGCCTAGAAAGATGTCATAGCTTGGGGGGAATCAGAAAATTCATGGTTGGGAGTTCCGGTTCTATCAGCTATTGATTTTTGATCTCATGTGTTTTGGTTAGAAAATTCCTAATTGCACTTGAACATTATGTTTATTAGATGCATGTTAAGGTTTAGATAATCATTGGAGTGTTAATATTTCTTCCTGGACGCAGAGTGGAATATTGTATTCATTAGATGCATTCTAAACGGTAGATAATCATTGTAGTGTTAATATTCTTCTTAATTGTAGAATTGAATATTGTATGTATTAGATGCATGCTAAAAATTAAAAAATTAGTGTAGTCTTAATATTTCTTCTTGGATGCAGAGTTGAATATTGTATTTATTAGCTACACACTACAAGTTAGATAACCATTGTAGTGTTGCTACTTCTTCCTAGTTTCAGAGTTGAAAATTGACCTATACTAGATGCATGCTAAAGATTGTTACCAACTAAACTTAAATATTTCCTCTTAGTTGTAAAGGTAAACTAATGTATCGTATATATGCATACTAATGTTTGGTTAACCACTGTAGTTAACTATTCTTCTTGGTGCAAAGTTTACATAAATGGTGGGTAGCATATTGAATGGTAGTTGTATAATGTTTATTGGCTGAAGCAGGACTTGCATATCAAGGCATTCCATGAACAAATGTAAAGGAATATGCTAACCATTATGGTCTCATGAATGACTGAGTTTCATGTAGGAAATTTACACTTTTAAAATGAATGCTAAACATAGGTATTGTGATTTAATAAAATTGAAAATTATGCAGTGAGCACAGTAAAGAGAATACCACTCAAATGAGAATTTAGGGGTTTTGATTGGAATTTCATCCCTGATATTTCTCTTTTGTATAAGGGAATGCATGATTTGAACAAATAAATCCATCCCTTTAATGGTCGTTAGGAGAGACAGGGTATATATTAGGGAGCTGCTTGCCTATGGAGAAGAAGACCTAGCAGTTAGTAGCATTAGAAAAATCTCTAGGGTAAACCTAATAAAGGTTATATCTCACCTACAAACCTCTAGTATAATAAAACTAGTCTCCTGAAGGTATGGATTACTTAAACATAGAAAATAAATTGGAAAAATTGTACGCGAGTTGGCCTAACCTTAGAGTACGGTTACTACACCAAGGATTTAAGTTACATCGTAACTAATCAAAAGATACTAATTACTAACTTCCAAAAGAGAAATGTGTCGAGGACAAATTCAAATAAACTGTGGAAATAAGAATTATAACCTTTTAAAGGAAAATGATACAATCATCACTTCTTTATATGCATGCAGAAGTTAATAAAGGGTATATAAACATTAAGGAGACTACATAGGTATAACGTAATTAACCGATACCCTAAAACCATAACATTCTAACTGGAGACATAAGACACTGGTATTTGAGAAAGAGTTAACAAAAAGGATTAGACAAGAGACAAGATGTGATTCTTCCCTTGGTGTTCATACAATGATTCCATTCATATGTACAGAAGAAAAAATTAGACATACAAATAAAGAGTAACCTAAGTTACTAGAAAATCTGAAAGAAAAATCCATCAAATTTCAAACAAATTGACTTAAATATCCATATTCATGAGGGACATTAAATTCAACTATTTAGCAAAATTTTTACAAGATACCTTACAATGCAGATCATGCTTGTATTAGAGAAAATATAGGGACAAATTGAAACAAACATGACGACTCTCAATATCCCTTATTCATTTCACATAGTCGATGTTCTATTCAAGCTAGAAATTAAATGTACATACAAATATGACTAACAATGAATCGACAGAAAAGGCAACTCAACTCCTATAACTAGGGCTACAAAATCACTACTGGGTATCAGAACACGTTAGCACCAAATTATGAAAGTCAGGAGTCGATGGTAAAAATCCCCTACGAATGAGAGTTACAATTAGGAGAATATGGGAGCCTAACCCACTTCACTAGGTCGGAACCACACGAACCTCCGCAGATAATAGAACAGAAGCCATGGGAATAAAACGACAAGCAACAAAAACCATTTCAGCGGAAGGCACCAACTTATCTAGTACAAAACCATCACACGTTAGATTTTTTAATCTTAAGCATTTGCACCATAGATTGGGCGACCTAGGGCATACTTGAAATAAAAAAAAACACACACACACACATCAGTAGAATAACCAAAAAATAGAAATGGTTTAGCGATTAAGTAATACCAACCCTGTCTAAAGGGAGAAATCATGGGTAAAAGGGTTACCTATGGAACCATGTGAACCTAGAACCACTCATCAATCGTGCATGAGGAACAAAAAAAAATTTCGGTTAGAATTATAGGTTAGGAGTAAATAAAACAAGGAAGTAAATGCCGGAAATGGATTTATCTAACTTTCCAAGGAAGGACTCACCTAAGACTGGGGAAGCACCTATCCAAAGTAAGACCTGATAGCAAGGAAGTCCGTGTATTCCTCTATCAGCATGAAAAAAATAAAGATAAATCAAATCGAAGTCTAACCACAGTCTAATGTTAAATGATATAGGAAACAAATATAAAATTCATGGGTAGAATTGGAGAGTCGAAGAATTACCCTACTTCGCCTAGGGTGGTCGCCAAACCGAGACGTTGCAGAACAATCCTTTGCTCTGTTATACACCAAAGGTATATGGGGGAAAGGTAGATGTCCACTTTCTGATTAAAGAAGGGTCTCAGCACTGTGACAAGAAGTCCAAACCCTCCCCTCAACTTCGGCTCTGTAGGTTGCAAGAGGAAGTGACAAACCCAATGGAGAAGATAGAGAAAATGAGTTTAGGGTTTGGTTAGGATAATATGAGTCGTAGATCGATCGTAATGGATGTTGGGTGTTGAAAGTCTCCTCGATGCACTCAATGTTTGGGATGCGTGCTTAAGGAACAAATGCACAGAGTGCAGTCCGGTGGAAGGGACAGAAATTACAAATGGCTTGGTAATAGCATGGAGTATAGCTTGGTCTGTAAAATAAGAATTAAATGTATAAAACTGTTATGCACCGAAAGCGACAAGTGCCCCTACCATTACACTAAATAGGGTGATGTAAGGAGGGTAGAGTAAGGTAGTATGAATTTCATCAAAGCATAATCGTAATATCAATACCGACCTTAACCACATTAACATAGTCCGACATCATGACTAAGGTGGATCATATGTCATCGAATCAACCAATAATCTCATAGTTTAATATTGAGGGTGGGGACTTAGGAATGGTGAGTTTAGTGTGGGGGTTTTATAATTTCTATAATATCATAGATTGCAAATGTAGTAGAGAAAAATGGTAAATAAGAATAATTTTTTTCTTGCAGTGAAAATTAACTTCATTACAAATGGTATCAGAGCACAGTTCTACTTTGAGCCCATATAGGGGCATCTACGTAAAACCAACTGTGTAGATTTTTTTTTTTTTTTGTACGTGTATGTTGAAACTTACTATGTTAATTGTTTTTATCAAATCTAAATGGTGGTGTAGGTGAGAAAATTTGAATTTGAACATTTATGGAAGGACCTCCACAACGTGATACTTGTGAAGCGGATCTGTATGTGGAACTGGGGGAAATTGACAATACTGCTACCACAAGCTCTCAGTTGGTGGAGATGGTAAGGACACTAAAATTGGAGTTATTCCAACTCCAAAAAAATAAAAAAAAGTTGTTGATAGGTAGTGAAGATCAGGAGAAGATAATCTGAGAATGGACAGAGAAGTCTAGTCGTAAAAGTGTAGATCAAGAGGGTACAAGGAAGATAGGATCTCACAAGTTCCTGAACTGGGGTAGAAACCAATCCTGAATCTCCAAGAGTTTATAAGAAGCAAAGGAAGGTTGAATTACAAGGAGAATTTAGAAATATCAAACCTCCCATGTTTTACAGAGAGAAGGAGGACGATGCAGAGGCATGGATGTTGAATATGACAATATTTTCAAGTATATGAAAATGAAAGAAACTTGGAAGAATGATTGGAAATTTATCAATTGTAGGCTAAAGCCACTCTATGGTGGGAGGAGCGAAAGAGTTTTCAAGTGCTCGAAGAAAAAACATTATCATGGGAAGAATTTCAGTGGCAATTCAAGGCTAGATTCCTGAGCAAGAGTTATTATGATGACAAGGCTAAGGAATTTCATGAGATGAAATTGGGACAACTAACTATGGACAAATTTGTAGACAAGTTCACCAATTGTTTTTGTTATGTACCATATTTGAAAGAAGAGAAAGCTAAGATTCAACATTTCCTGAATTGTTTGCGGTCTCCTACAAGGAAAGAATTGAGTTTGATAACCCAAATACCATGGATGAACTAATCAAAAAAGCCAAGCTATGTCATCAATAGTTCAAAATTAAAAATGAAGATGGAAAACTTTGGAAGGCCAAGCATGGTGGAAGAACTGGTGGGAGAGTGAAGAAGAAAAAATCACTCTATTCGAGGAATTTCGGTAGAGATCATCAAACAAAAATGGGATTAGAGAAGATATACCCTTGCCAACTTAGTCTCACATGGTTTCAAGAGTAACTGAACAGAACAACAAAAAGTATGATGCCACAAAAGAATCACTAAGGTGTTGGGGATGCAAGGGACCCCATACCATGAGAGACATCCCACACAACTCTCGGTCTATGCACAACATACAAAAAGTTCAGGAGGACACTACAGTGAATGGTGTTTTAAGGAACATACCAAGGATCAACACCACCCTAGAAAACTGGCAAACTGAACATGAGACTGCTATGCTCGAATTAGAAGATAAAATCTCAAACTAGAATGTGTCTATTTTAATAGATTCGGGGCATAACCTTAAGCAGTATTAGCCCCCAAACTATAGAAAGATGCAATTTGAAAACATAAAATATCAGAAATGCATGGCTAGTATAGCTAGCCCGGGAACTAAGACAAAAATAACTCATTATGTGAAACAATTCCTTGTTGATTTTAATGGTTATTTCTCAAAAGTTGAGTTGAATCTTCTCCCACTTGGGTCATATGACATATTAGTGGGAATGGACTAGTTAGAAAAACAAGCTACTATTATAAATTGCAACGAAAAAATAGTGACATGTGTAGGAAGTAATGGGATCGTGATGGTAATTAACGGAAAAGAAAAACTGGTAACAGTTAGACAAATTTCAAGCTTATAACTCAAAAGAAGCGCAAGAAAGGGTTGTCAATTGTTTTTGGCACAGGTGGAGACCAGACCATGATTGTATGTACAAGAAAAGGTAGAAATAGTTCGAGTCATTAAGGAATTCCTCGATGGCTTTCGAGAAGAAATTCTAGGATTACCCCCATTAAGGGATATAGATTTCATGATAAATCTAGTACCAGGGTTTGTTTTGGTGTCTAGTGAACCATATCAGATGAGCACTCTGGAATTATTAGAGTTAAGAATGAAATTATAAGAATTATTGCATAAAGGATATATGAGACCGAACATTTCTCCTTAGGGGGCACTGGTTCTGTTCATGGAAAAGAAGGACTCGACATACAAAATTTATATAGATTACTATGAGCTGAACAACTTAATAGTAAAAAAACAGATACCCCCTACCAAGAATAGATGATCTATTTGATCAAGTAGGAGGGGCCTGAATATTTTCAAACATTGACCTGAGAATAGGGTATCATCAGTTGCAAATTAAAGAGGAAGATACACAGGGGACAACTTCTATAACATGGTATGGGCACTATGAGTTCGCGGTGCTACCTTTCGGTGTCATCAATGCACCTACTACATTAATTTGTCTCATGAACAACATACTACATCGTTAGCTGGATCACTTTGTATTAGTCATTATAGATGACATTTTCGTGTACTCTAAGAATGAGGAGGAGCGTCAAGAACATTTAAGGTTGGTACTGAAGACATTAAGACAAAATAAATTGTACTCAAAAAGTAGCAAGTACGAATTTTTCAAAACCAAGATATAGTACTTAGGACATGTCATATCTAAAGAGGGGTTAGCAGTGGACCCTAAGAACATTGCGACCATTGTGGAATGGCTAGTACCAAGGGATGTGTCTGTAGTTCATCATTTTATGGCAATTACAGGACACTATTATGGATTTGAGAAGACTTTTTCCATATTTCCACACCCCATTACCTCATTACAGAAAAAAGGAATGAAGTTTGAATGGACTGAAATGTGTTAGGAAAGATTCAATAAAATTAAAAAATTGTTCACCATGGCTCATGTCTTATGGATAGGAGATCTAGATCAAGAATTTGTAGTATGCACAAATGCATGCCTTGATGGATTAGGACAGGTGTTGCTACAAAACAATGTTGTGATAGCCTATGAATCCTAGAAATTGAAAAACTGCGAGCATAGTTATGTTGTGTATGATCTGGAATTGGCTAGAGTAATTCATGCTTTAAGAATGTGGAGACATTATCTCTTGGGTAAAAATTTTGTTTAACCACTGATTACATCAGTCTTAATTATTTCTTGAGTCAATCGAAGTTGAGTGTAAGACATGCAATATGGTTAGCCTTCCTCAGGGAATTTGAATTTGAAATAAAAAATATTAAAGGGAAGGAGAAGAAGACTATTGATGGATTAAGTCAACATGCTCATGGTACAGTTGCACACAAGGGAGTAAGTGTAAAAATGGATATTGAGGAATACGTGAGATTAGAAGGGCAACATTACCCACAAAACCAAGAATTGTACGAGAAAATACATCAAGGTAAGAGAAAAAGGTATGAGATAAATTCTAAAGGATTTATTACGTGTCAAGTTAGACTAGTTATTCCTAATAATGCCCCTATCAAAAATATACTTTTTTAATGAGAAAAATAAAGAGCCATATGCAGGCTACACGAGATATTAGAAAATGATAATTATGTTAAGGAAACATTTTTTCTAGGCTGGAATGAAAAAAGAGGTATTTGATTACTTCGCGAGGTTAATGTAATATCAATAAGTGAAAATAGAACATCAACATTCCACGAGTCTGTTGAATTCATTACATGTTCCGAAGTGGAAGTGGGAGATCATTTCCATGGATTGCATAACTAGATTACCAAATACTCAGTATCAACATGATTCCATTATGGTGGTAGTACATGTACTGAAAAAAGAATCCCACTTTATTCCTATACAATCCACCTTTGGAATATCACAAATTGTTAATATCTTCATGAAGGATATTTTCAGATTACATAGTATACGAAAAATGATGATATCATATCGGGACACCAATTTTACTTCAAAATTTTGGAAATCGTTGTTCTAGGATTTTGGTACCAAATTGAACTTTAGTACAATGTATCACCCACTGATGGGAAAACTCAAAGAACAAATCACTTCTTGGAGGACCTCCTTTGAATGTATGTGCTGGATATACCCACAAAATGGGAAGACTATTTACATTTAGTCGAGTTTTCCTATAACAATAGTTATCGAGCTTCCATTAGAATGATCCCCTTTGAGGCTCCTTATGGCAAAAAATGCCATACCCCTCTCAATTGGAGTGAGCTAGAGGATCAGTTGATCCTTGGGCCCAATCTCTTGGTGAAATGGAAGAGACAATGCAAAAAAGTCAACAAAATATCAGACTTGCTCAAGAGAGACAAAGAATATATGTAGATGAAAAAATAGGTTTTAAGGAATTTCAAATCGAGGGACATCTGCATTTGAAGATCAAGCCTCACAAGAGTACCTTGAGTACTGAAATTTATGCTCAATTGACACCACGGTACTATGGGCCATTTAATGTTCTTGATCAAATAGGTCTAGTAGCATACCAATTAGGTATACCTGCTCATATTAAAGTACATAATGTATTTGATGTGTTGCTATTTAAAAAATGTATGCATGATAGCTCTCACGTAATTTATTGGCATCTTCTATAGGTGCAGCCAAAAGGTGATTTCTTTCCCAAACCACTCCATGTTCTAGAGCAGATGGAAACCATACTATGGAATCAGGTCATATCTCATGTTAAAGCGTAGTGGTGACCCTTTAATACCGAGGAAGCGACCTTGGAAAATGAAGAGGTATTAAAGGCTTCTTATCCTAAGTTATTATCGGTTGAATAATAAAAACAATGATGGAGTTAAGTTAAAGAGGGCAATGATGTAACACCTCCCATTTTCAAGAACTTTAATTGTTATGTAATGCCTACAAAGGCTATGCTAGTATGTGATAAACATGTTTATATGAATGTTTAAAATTTTAATAATAGAAATATTAATTCTATGATGGAAAATTGATTCCCTAACACCAGAGAGGAATCAGATTTGTTCACATTTGTCACGATTGTTCCTAAAGAAAAATATATATCTGTGTGTGTGTTCATCTGGTGGGAGATAAAGACCGTGAATAAAAGTGCTACAAGTGGAAAAGGCAAGCTTTTCTCTTTGAGGAAGAAACATGGAAAAATACTAGGCTAAAGGGAAACAAAACCCATGAAGGAATGATGCTGCCAAGAGAAACATCTATGAACAGGATAATGTTAAATAAGCACAACAAGGTAGAGGTTAATCATGCCTGGAAATTTGTCATAACTTGGGGGAATCAAAGGGTTCACGGTTGGTAGGTCTAGTGCTTTCAACTATTGATTTCCAATCTCACATGTATTGGTGAAAAAATTGCTAACTGTGCTTCAATATCATGTATATTAGATGCATGCTAATGTTTAGATAATCATTGCAGTGTTAATATTTCTTCCTAGATGTAGAGTGGAATATTGTATTTATTATATGCATGCTAAAGGTTAGATAATCACTACAGTGTTAATATTATTCCTAATTGCAAAATTGAATATTGTATTTATTAGATGCAAGCTAAAAATTAAAAATTATTGTAGTGTTAATACTTCTTCCTAGATGCGGAGTTGAATATTGTATTTCTTAGATGCATGCTACAGGTTAGATAATCACTGTAGTGTTACTATTTCTTTCAAGTTGCAGAGTTGAATATTAACCTATAGTAGGTGCATGCTAAATATTGCTACCAACTAAAGTTAAATATTTCCTCTCAGTTGTAGAGTTAAACTACTGTGTTTTATCTATGCATACAAATGTTTGGCTAGCCACTGTAGTTAACTCTTCTTCTCGGTGCAAAGTTTATATAAATGGTGGGTACCGCATTGAATAGTAGATGTATAATGTTTATTGGCTGAAGCAGGACCAGCATATCAAGGCGTTCCATGAACAAATGCAAAGGAATATGCTAACCATTATGGTCTCATGAATGATTTGGTTGCATGTAGGAAATTTACAGTTATACAATGAATGTTGAACATAGGTATTGTGATTTAATTAAATTGAAATCTATGCAGCCGGCATAGTAAAGAGAATACCACTCAGACAAGCATGAGGGGGTTCTGATTGGAGTTTCATCGCTGAGATTTGTCTTATGTATAAGGGAATGCGTGGTTTATACAAACAAATATATCCCTTTCAGGTTCTTCGGGAGAGACAGGGTATAGATTAGGGAGCTTCTTGCCTACGAATAAGTCGACCAAGAGGTTAGTAGCATTAGAAAAATCTCTAGGGTAAACCTAGAAAATGCTATATCTCACTTACAAAGGTATAGTATAATAAAACTAGTGTCGTGAAGGTACAGTTTACCTAAACATATAAAATAAATTGGAATTTTCTTCTGCGAGTTGGCCTAACCTTAGAGTAGGGTTACTACAACAAGGATTTAAGTTACATCGTAACTAGTTAGAAGATACTTACAAATTACTAACTTCCAGATGATAAATGCATCAAGGACAAATTCGAATAAACTGTGGAAATAAGAACTAAAAGTTTTTAAAGGGAAATGATACAATGATCACTTATGTATATGCATGTAGAATTTAGTAAACTGTAGATTAAGATTATGGAGACAACATATGTATAATGTAATTAACCGATAGCCTACAGCCATTACATTCTAAAAGTAGACATAAGAAACTGGTATTTCAGAAAGAGTGAACTTAAAGGATTAGAAAATTGACGAGATGTGATTCTTCCCTTGGCATTCATATAGTGATTCCATTCATATGTGGAGAAGAAAAAAAATAGGTATATGAATAAAAAGGAACCTAAGTTACTCTGAAATCTAAAGACGACATCCATCAATTTTCCAGCAAAGTATCTTAAATATCCATGTTCATGAGGGATGTTCTATTCAATTATTTAGAAAAAATTTACAATATATCATACAGTCTAGATCAAGATCATATTATTGAAAATAGAGGGACAAACTGGAACAACCACGGCGCCTCTCAATAGCCCTTATTAATTTTGCATAGTTGTTATATTGAAGCTACAAATTAAATGTACATATATATTATGACTAATAATGGATCGATGGAGAAGGGAACTCAACTACTATAACCAAGGCTGCAAAATCACTACCCGGTAGCAGAACCCTCCAGCACCAAATTATGAAATTCAAGAGTCGAGAGTAAAAACCCCCAAAGAACGAGAGTTATAATTAAGTGAATCTGGGAGCCTAACTGGCTTCACTAGGTCAGAAATACACCAACTTCTGCAGATAGCTGAATGGAATCCATTGGAATGAAACTATAAGCCATAGAACACATTTGAGTGGAAGTCAAGAACCTATCTAGTAGAGAACCATCACGAGTTAGATGCTATAATCTTGCACATTTGTGCCTTAGATTTGTTAACTTGCGGCATAACTAAGATAAGAAAAAACACCCATATTAGTAGAATAACCGGAAAACAAAATTATATTAGCGATTAAGTAATATCAACCCTGTTTAAAGGGAGAAACCAGGGGTAAAATGGTTACCTATGGAACTGTGTGAACCTAGGACCGTTCATCAATCCTACATGAGGAATAAAAAAAAATATTGAGTTAGAATGATAGGTTAGGAGAAAATAAAACAAGGAAGTAAACACCAAAAATGGATTTCTCTAGCTATCCAGGGAAGGACTCACCTAAGACTAGGGAAGATCCTATCCAAAGAGAGATGTGATAGCGAGGAAGTCCATGTATTCCTTTGTCAGCATAAAAAACAAAGAGATAAGCCAAAATGAAGTCTAGCCAGGGGCTAATTTTACATGATACAGGAAAAAAATAGAGTTCATGGGTAGAGCTCGAGAGTCAAAGAATTACCCTACTTCACCTAGGGTGGTCGCCAAACAAGCCTTCACTCTGTTATACGCCAAAGGTAGCTAGATTAAAGGTAGATGTCCACTCTCTAATTAGTGAAGGGTATCAAGACCGCGATAAGAAGTTGAAACCCTTGAGTCCACTTCGGCTCTGTAGGTGGCAAGAGGAAATGACAAACCTAATGGAGAATATATAAAAACCAAGGTTCGGGTTTTGTGAGGATAATGTGAGACATAGAGTGATCATAATATATCCTAGATGCTAAAAGTCTCCTCGACCCACTCAACATTTGGGATGCATGCCTAAGGAACGGATGGAGAAAGTGGAGTGTTGCAAAAGCAAAAGAAATTACAAATGGCATGGTGATATCATGGAGTACATCGTGGCCTATAAAAAAAAATTAAATGTATACAACTCTTATGCATCGAATGACAAGCATCCCTACCATGACACTAAAGGGGGTGATGTAAGTAGGCTAGAGTAAGGTAACATAAATGTCATCAAAAAATAATCGCAATATCAATACGGAGCTTAACCACATTAACATAGTCCAGCATCATGGCTAAGGTGGATCTGCCTCATCGACTCAACCGATAATAAAATAGTTTAATATTGAGGGTGGGGACTTAGGAATGGTGAGTTTAGTGTGGGGTGGTTATAATTTCTATAATAGCATAGTTTTTAAATGTAGCACAGAAAAATGTTAAATAAAAAGAAAAGAAAATTTGGAGTGAAAGTTAGGTTTGTTACACCTACCTTTATGGGAATCAATGAGGAACCAAAAAACCATCAAACCCTTTCAAAATGAACTCATGCTCATTACTACCTGAGGCGTCTTTAAATTTACTAAAGTGCTAAATATTCCTGATTTGACTATGGATAATGTGCATCGTGAAGTCACAGTCACGATATCATCTCTCCCGTCTCCTAGATTTGTGTACTACGTAATCCCTAAGCCTCCACCTCTGTTGTGCACTTAGTCATGTGCCCAATCATTAAAGTGAATAAGGACAGTTAGACTACGATATTATAATCTCATGTTGTCTTGTCATGAGGGAATTCCATCTACAGGTACTATATCTTGATATTAAAGGATGATGTTCTATGAGGACTCTTGGGTGATCATGCACAAAGATGCTTGTCAAGCTAAAACCATGAATAGATCATCAAGCGAGAAGATGAAGGTATACAATATCATGAAAGAGTTTTAAAGATCAATATTACATAACAAATCCATGTCAATCGGCCTTTTGGAGGATAAATATATAACACATGCAAGATTAGTCATGAAGATATCAAGAAAGCAACAAGAACACAATCTTCGCATTCATACATCATCATGAAGATTGAAGTCATCTTTTTCCAACTCATGGATTTTACAAGTGCCATCACAAAGTCATGTTCCACTAGGTCTTCCCACATCATGTGGACCATAATTATGTATTTCCAAAAAATGACAAAATGTAAGTGTGTGGAAGTCCAAGACTCTTATGTGGAATATGAAAAGTCACATGTAGACTAAAGAATCACTAGGAAAATTCCAAGATTCTTGTCAAATTTCAAGAGTCATTTGAAAGTGCTTATTAAGTGCAATAAGCATGAGGGAAGCTCAAGCATTGTGAGGATATGAAACATCTTTCTAATTGTAATAAATATACATTCATAATTCAAACATATGGATTTTGGAGGATGAGGGTTTAGAGAGGCAACATTGGCTCCTCTAGCATAGCATAGGAGAGACAATCATTCTTTTGAAAACAAATAAGTGACTTAGTGTTCCACTATTAGAGCTAGTGGTTCACCATTGTAACCATGTACTTGTATACTTCACTTAATAATTAGAAGCTCATTCAGCCAACACATTTTCATGCATGTAGCATGAATGTTGTAAGACTTTTTTAGATTTTTATGGTATATGTTATGTTCATTTGTACTAAAGAGATTGAGCTACCTCATTGGCTTTGGTACTTATCTTGTTGAATGTGTGTGTGTAGCCATGTGGAAGTAGATATACAAAATATTATTGCCATTCTATACAAAATTCTATGATAAATAATAAAAGAATTCATTTGGGCATCGCTCTTTTAATATGAAACTTATATATTGAGGCATAGTAATTTATGGTAAAATTTCCTAACCCATTAATTATTTTAATTGTTTAATATATACATTAAAATCTGCGTGGTTATTTATTGTGAATGGAGCCTCTTATCCCTAATTGACTGTGTAAACATAAAGATCTAGCATGTATTAACTATTTTCCAAATTTCATGAATATTGTAGATAAATGTCTTTCAGAATAATCACATCATTAGGATTTGGTCGATGTTTCGAACCAACCATTATGGTTCATTTACAAGGTGAAAGAAATTGTACAATATTCACAAATATATAGTTACCATGCATCATTGCCCCTGTTGGAGAATAGTCAAACAAGTAAATAAAATAATATTTTTATTTAAAAAGTAATTTTAATTTTTAATATTATTTAAATTCCAGAAATTACATTAAAAAGAAATGATTTAAAGAGTAGTTTTAGTATTTTAATATTATTTAAAATCCCAAAAAAATAGATATAAATTATCAAATAAAGTTAGTTATAAAATAGAAGTTAGGAATATGGATGTTGTTAAAAAACCTAGTAAGGGGGTTTACCCATTTTATTTATATAATTTTTAGGATTTTCTACATTTAGTTTTGGTTAATAAATAATAAATGTAAATGCATGACATCATTTTTGTAATTATCATATATATATTTTATTATACAAAACTATGTTTATGAGTTTATACTACATTGTTTTTTATATATTTGTTAATTGTAGCTAATAAAACTTTTT
>APFE030587007.1:23323-49856 GCA_000404065.3 Pinus taeda
CACCGCTCTTTTGAGTGCCCAGAGACAGATTCTACTGGACAGCGGGGCGCCTATATGGCACAGCCAGAGGAAGCAGCAGCAACTCCTCAAGAGGCAAAAAATGCCCCAGAAATAGGAGAAGCTCTAGTATTGCATAAGGTGTTGGTGAAACCAGTTGCTGAGAGTATTGAACAGACACAACGGAAGGCTCTGTTCAGAACCGTTTGTAAAGCACAAGGTAAGTGCTGCAAAATTATAATTGATAGCGTGAGTACTGACAATCTAGTGTCAGTCGATATGGTTGAAAAGTTGGGGTTGAAACGTCTGAGACACCCCACTCCATATCGAGTGTCGTGGTTACAGAAAGGACACCAGTTGCTGGTGGATGAACAGAGTGAAGTGGAATTCCAGATTGGGCGTTATAAGGACAAAATTGTTTGCGACATTATGCCAATGGACGTGTGCCACATTTTGTTGGACAGACCTTGGCAATATGACAGGAAAGTGATACATGATGGGGTGTTGAATTGTTATAAGTTCGAAAAAGACGGGGTTAAACATACCCTTGTGCCCATCAAAGAGGAGAAAGAGGCAGTTGAAGGAAATGAACCAAAGGCGTTACTTGTGAACGGAAAACAATTTTTGAAACAGGTTGAAAGTAGTGAGATGAATTTTGCTATAGTAAGGAGGACTAGGACAGTTGTGTTACACACAGAAATCACAGATTTGCCTGTAGAAATACAACAGATGTTAGAGGAGTTTACAGATATAGTGGTAGACGACTTGCCGGATAAGTTACCTCACAAGAGGAGCATTAGCCACCATATTGATTTCATACGAGGAGCCAGCTTACCGAATAAGGCAGCTTATAGAATGAGCCCCAAAGATAACGAAGAAATTAGAAAACAGGTGCAGGAGCAATTGGATAAGGGGTTAATCAGAGAAAGTTTGAGCCCGTGTGCTGTACCGACAGTTCTCACCCCCAAAAAGGGAGGAGAATGGCGGATGTGCACTGATTCCAGAGCCATCAACAAAATCACCATACGGTACAGATTTCCGTTACCGCACATGGATGATATGATGGACTGTTTGAGTGGGGCAGCTTACTTTTCCAAGATAGATTTAAAAAGTGGATATCACCAGATACAAATACGTGAGAGAGACGAATGGAAGACAGCTTTTAAAATGAATGAAGGCTTATATGAATGGCTGGTCATGCCGTTCGGTTTAAGCAATGCTCCCAGCGCTTTCATGCGACTCATGAATGAGATGCTAAAGGAATACATAGGGAAATTTGTAATTGTTTATTTGGATGACATACTGATTTTCAGTAAGACACGAGAAGAACACCTCCGGCATGTGCGTAGAGTGCTTGAGAAACTACAACAGAATAAATTATTGATTAATCTGAAGAAGTGTACGTTTTTGCAGAGAGAACTGATTTATCTAGGGTTCGTGATAGCAGAGAACGAATTGAAAATGGATCCGGAGAAAGCGACAACAATCGTGAATTGGCAGTCACCCAAGAATTTGTTCGAGGTAAGGAGTTTTCATGGATTAGCAAGTTTTTACAGAAAGTTTATTAGAGATTTTAGCAGAATCTGTGCTCCTATGTTAGAGACCATCAAAAAGGCTAGCCAACCTTTTCGATGGACAGAAGCAGCGGAAAAGAGCTTTCAGCTACTGAAGAGGAAAATAACGGAAAGACCAATTCTTAGGCTACCAGACTTTCAAAAATTATTTCAGGTACGTTGTGATGCAAGTGGGACAGCAATTGGGCCTGTGCTCAGCCAAGAGGACAGACCCGTGGCGTTTTTCAGTGAAAAACTGAATGAAAGTAGGCAAAAGTACTCCTCCTACGATAAGGAATTTTACGCAGTAGTATAGGCACTAAGACATTGGAGGCATTACTTGCTGGGAAACGAGTTTGTGCTATTCTCAGATAATTCTGCATTACAGTATGTAATGCAGCAGCATAAACTTAATCATAAACACGCTAAATGGGTAGAGTACCTACAAAGCTTTAATTTTGTGCTGAAACATATCAGTGGGCAAGCGAACAAGGTAGCCGACGTGTTGAGTAGAAAAGCTTTATTATTGCAGGAAAGCACTGTGCAGGTTTTGGGATTCGAACATTTACGGGATCTATATAAGACAGACCCAGATTTTAGGGAGGCTTACGAAGTGTGCCAGAATCCTTTAATAAGAGGAAACAGTCCTTGGATAGACTATAATATACAGGAGAAATTACTTTTCAAGGGAGGACAATTGTGTATCCCCAGATGTTCAATGAGGGAGAATATCATTCGAGAAAAACACAGTGGGGGATTGGCTGGACATTTTGGGATTGACAAGACTTTGGAACAGCTTAGTCACTTTTACTTTTGGCCAAAAATGAGACGGGATGTACAACATTTTGTGATTAAGTGTAAGGTGTGTCAACTAGCAAAAGGACACAGCCAGAACACAGGAATGTACACGCCATTACCTATTCCAGGCAGGCCTTGGGATTCTGTGAGTTTAGATTTTGTATTGGGATTGCCTAAGACACAGAAAGGGTATGATTCGGTAATGGTAGTGGTAGACCGTTTCTCGAAAATGGCACATTTTGTACCTTGTCGGAAAACCAGTGATGCTACTTATGTGGCTCACTTGTTTTTTAACGAGATTGTCCGATTACATGGGTTACCCACAACCATCTTATCAGACAAAGATGTAAAGTTCACTGGACATTTTTGGCAAACCTTATGGAAGAAAATGAATATCCAATTAAGCTACAGTTCTGCTTATCATCCGCAGACCGATGGGCAAACAGAAGTTGTGAACAGAAGTCTAGGAAATCTGTTACGCAGCTTAGTTGGAGAAAATTCTAGAATGTGGGACTGAGTGCTGGCACAAGCAGAGTTTGCTTACAACGATTCGCCGAATCGTAGCACAGGTCTCAGTCCTTTCTAGATTCTTTATGGTATGCACCCACGAGGAGTGCATGAGCTTTGGGATCTTGGTTTACAGGAGCGACAGAGTGCGGATGGCGAAGATTTTGCGAATGCTATGCGAGATTTGCATGAACAGGTCAAGGCAAAGTTACAGGACAACAGCTTGAAGTATAAGGAACACGCATATCTGAGGAGGCGAGAAGTCCATTTTGAGGTAGGGGATGAAGTTCTGGTACACTTACGCAAAGAGCGGTTTCCTAAAGGTACATACAATAAATTAAAATACAAGAAAATAGGACCTTGCAAAATCTTGAGGAAGTTTTCACCTAATGCCTATGAAATCCAACTACCACCTGGAGTAGGCATATCACCTATTTTCAATGTGGCAGATTTGTTTCCATATTCAGGCGAACTATTGGAGGAAAAGACAGATGAATCAGGACAATCCACGCAGAACACCCAGGAAGACAGAGACAGTTGGAAGAAACAGATGCCTTATGTCCAACCCCCTAAGGTCGAAGGCATCCTCGAAACTCAGGTAGTTAGACGTACTCGACGGAAAAATTATTTTCAGTACCTGGTCAAGTGGAAGAACCGTCCAATAGAGGACAGCTCATGGCTTGACGCCAGGGAGATCGAACCAACAGGGACAACAGTGGAAGAACTCATGAACAAGAGTCATGATCTTTTCTCACCTGAGGAGCCTGATGCAGGAGCATCCAACTCCCAATGATGAAACAGAAAGACCCCGAACAGGTTCACGAGCAGGACACCAAATTGTCAGATTCTGCTGGAAATAATTTTTCTTTTTTATTTTTATTTTTACAAGTCAGAAGCAGTTAGGAGATTTACTTTCCAGTTCTTTACAGTTAAGTTTATTGATTAGTTTTATTTCCAAGTGAAAGGTAGTTTATGTGAGTTAGGAAAATAACAATTGGTTGCTTTTATAAACCTTTTAATTATCTGAACAGTTACATTTAAAAGTAGGAACAGAAACACGTAACTGCTTTTGTAACAGACAGAGACAAACTGCAAGCCTTAACTGTACAAAGAGGCTATAAAAGCAAGATAACGATGTAAAGGAAGGTTCCTTTTGTTTTCAAGTAGAATAAGAATTGAAAAGTTGAAGAATCAAACAAACAGAGCATTCTAAGTACCTACAGAAACTATCCATGAATCATTGTTTTTCTTTCTAAGTTGTTGAACTAATCTCCCACATACGAGTATTATTATTTCATGTTACTGTAAATTAATTGTAACAAAGTGAAATTCGAAACTACTGTCGACCAACAAACAGGAATACAACTCAAGAATTGCGGTCACAATTCGATATCAACATACAAGCTAATAACCAGTGCGAGAATCAAATATCAGTGGCGGAGCATCACAAGAAATCAAAGATACATGTACATATCGTAAACCTCTTCTCATATTTCATTCAAAACACAGTTACAGTACAACACCAATAATATTACACAGTCAAAAAGGAACGAACAGTAAAAGGCCCTTAAGGGTTACATAGATTGTCGTTTTCGAAACCAGCACAAAATTCCACACATAAATAATCGCCATCGAAACCAGAGTAGAGTCAATCAAACATCCTAGACAGAGCATGAGGAGACAAAACCCTCGTTAGGGTTTAATAACCAACAAACAGAAGACGAAACCCTCGTAAGGGTTTGGCTATAAAACTGAAGCCAGAACTGAGAGAGCCGCGTCATAGATGAGCAATATCTCAGACGAGAAATCACAGGCAAACACACTACCAGACTCGACCTACAAACTAGCAGATACAACATATGCGTAAAGGTTCCAGGCCTACCCAGGAATTTTGAGCTATCAACCATTGCCGAAGACCAAAACGTGCACCCTCCAGGCCACAGCAAGAGACCTGCAACCAACCCTTTAACAACACGTTAGAGTTTGTCGTGTACAGGGTATGAAACCCTCAACCTGAGGTATCAACTAATTAAATAAACAGGCAAGCATAGTGGAATGCGAGCCTTACATGGAGGCCGTGAGAAGAGAGACCGCCAAGCCGAGACCAGAGCCGCCATAGCCAACTAAAAGACCAAAGGAGCATACAGGTTAGACCCGGAATCAAAAGAAACCAAAAATTGAATCAGAGAATGAGAGCATACCTGTAATAGGAGTCTTCCATGCGTTGCCATCAACCCTGCTCGGACGGCGAAGTAGCACCAGTATTGGGAACCACAAATTTATTGCCAAAAATACATACAAGAACCAGAACAGAAGCACGATTTCATACACAGAGAAGGAGCAGACATCAGCCAAGAACCCAGGAGCGAAATAACAGATTAAATACAGTAAAATAAGACCGTGCCAGAACTTGGATGCGTTTTCTTCCCAACAGAACAGTAAACAAACGGAACTTACCCAGAGTTACAGCGAGCAGTCAGAGACGAGTACAGTCACAGTGTCGACGAAAACAACCAGACAAATATACCAAAGAGTCCTCTGCCCACAATCAGAACAAGAGCAAATACAATCCATCACCATCGAGCCACATTACAGAACCAGAGAAGGTCAAAACAATACCATCGATAAACACTTTGCGGAGAGCTCCAAAACCCTCCAAGCGAAACAGAAAATGACCGAATAATCGAGAAGTTAAGTTAGGGTTAGGATATTATCAAACACCGAGGCGAAGGACAGAGCATTAACTGCGGACCATTAAATTGTGAGCTACCCAAAGAAGGCGCGGGAACAACAACATTGCAGACGGACACGCAAGCATCCAGGTTGCGTGTTAAAGTGTTAAAGCAACGACAGCGTGGGATGGGTCCCATCACTTACATATACCAATGAAAATGCAATAATAGATGCATCCTATAACATTTTGACTTAACTTACATATACCAATGAAAATGCAATAATACATAGAAATAAAAATGATTAAAAATCAAGGAAAATTGTTGTAAAAAAAGGTAGATGTATATAAATTTTTATCATTCCTTCTATCATCTCACCCGAAAATGCAATAATACATAGAAATAAAAATGATTAAAACTCAAGGAAAATAGTTGTAAAAAAAGGTAGATGTATATAAATTTTTATCATTCCTTCTATCATCTCACCCCGTTATTTCTAAGATATTTTACCATCTTTTATCATTTCTTCAAATGATTACAAATCAAAAAAGCTAGTTGTAAAAATATGGCAAAAGTATATAATATTTATTTCACTCTTTATGTCATCTCAACCTAATATTTCTATAATATTTTACCATTTTTTATAATTTCTTCTTTAACCTAGCATCTATATATAATAATATTGTAATACATTTTTCTAATGACAAACCTACGAAACAAAAACAAACTTGATACCATGTTTAAGATAAATGTGGCTAAACATTATATGCCCACATTTCTTTGAGATCAGAACATTAGCTTACTCAACGTTTGGAGACTTCATCGAATACAATGTAAGTCACGACATTGACCTCCTCAACAAACTCAAACTTATCTTATAATATATTAAAGCACATAATAGTAGAACTAAATAGTCTCAAATACCTACCACAATTTGAAAAGATAAAATATAATCGTAACCTTCGATTTTTCAGTATTATTTAAACAAGCATAATACATTAGTTTATATTGGCGTATAAACTAGAGATTTACACCAAACCACTTATTAGAAACATTAGAAATTTGATTTTCAAATATCTCTAGTAAATCAAAAATAAAAATGTAATTAAAAAAATTAATCTAACTCATACGTTTTATAGTTTACCATTCTTTCGAAATCCAATTTTTTTCCATATTACAATCCCATACATGGTTGTCTCCCCATATTTTCATAAATATTTCTAGAATTCCTTGTCCTTCTCAAGCCCCTACAAGCAAGGGAGTTCAGTCCTCGTCATAACTTTAAAATATCAACGACAGAATGGAATGTTCTTTTATTTAATACATATCCTAACATAAATGAATAGGTAGAAATATAATTTTATTCAATCCTAACATTATCAATATAACTATAGATACTATATAAAATATATTTTTAGTATAGTTTATTTGATCATTTTTGGATATTTAATGTAAATATGATTTTAAAAATAAAATAAAATAAATAATATTTTTAAAACATTATTATCTCTTTCACGAATGATATATATGAATTTAGACTAATCCATTTATTTGAAGTAAAAGATAAACTCATTAAACACTGCATCATGTTTAAACGAACCTTGTCCAAAATTATAAATTAAAATATTTAGATTATAATGTAGATATTTACATAATAATATAAATAATATTTATTAATAAATTATCTAAAAATTAACATTTTCAAATTTTAATAAATTTATGTGACAACAATTAAAACGACAATAAAAAAATAATTACTATACCTAAATGATACATGAAAAAAAACTTTTATAGTATAACTTTTATATTTACATAATAATATAACTAATATACACTAATAACTTATAACTAAAATAACTATTTTATTTTAAAATTGTTCCAATTTTAGAAAGACATTGCAACCTAGAGATTGATGTAAATTATTATTTCATATTTTTTAATTGACATTTAGATAAAATATTAATCATTATATATATTAATTTTATTAAGGGAATAATAAACTATATAACCATTAAAAGCCATAGTTGTAGCATGTTAACATAGACATAGTGATGTAACATTGCATAATTTCTATCATTCTTTTTAAACACGTTAGTTAATAACATATTTGATAATGTAAGTGTGATATCATTTAATCAATCAACATCCTAATAATGACACAATAGGTAACCATTTTTTTACACACTCATATATCATCAATCCTAAGTTGAAAACCAACAAACCTATAATTTTATTAAAATGCAATCAAAGTTGAGTCACAGTCAAGTAACTCACTTGATCCCTTAACTATTATTAAAAAAAATTTACAAATAAATATCATCATAAATACAACCTAACTATAAACTATTGCAATAATGATGAGATCATTTAACCACAAATCCTTAAGCATTTTGTCTTTGGGGCCTACTTCTTCCCATCAATGGATTATGGTGCAACTTAGGTTCTTTCAATTTGCATAGGCCAATAGTCTATTGCTAGCCATAATGTTAAAAAGAATACATCTCTTAATAAGTCACAATATCACAATATCACTACTTTGATCAAAATGTGACTTCCAAAAACAAATCTTTAATGTCTATGCTTATAGCACCTTCTCATCTAGTTACTTAAAAGAGCACAATTTCACAAGCATAGACATGTGAATGAATACTACATAAATCCGTCCATCCAAATTTCACATACATAAGGTAGGATGCACAAAATAGTTTTCTTTCACATCTACCCTAAAAAACATGATAATATTTAAAGAATCATGGTTATTACTGTATCTGGCAACAAGAAAAAGAGAATTTTTCAAACTCATATACCATAACTATGATTATTTCCTTTACATGAAAGCACATTCATTCTCAAAAGAATACCCCCATAACTACCCATACTTATGCATATTCTTTTCCAAAATAAACTAACTTAATAGCTAAGTAAACACTAGAGTTGTTATGTTTCTTCTTTCCAACAAATCAGCAAAACTAATTTATCTTTTTCATCCACTCTTTCCAAAAAAAAAATAATGCACCTAATATTTTATGCAAATGATATTTATCTACACTCCTTTCCCAAAAGTTAGTATAATAAATTTTACTTTCTTATGTTGGCATAACCATAACTAAACACAAAATAATGTGAATGTTTCCAAAAACACCATAAAATTATTCATTTACTTATCTCTTTGTTGTATTCTAGCCTTGCCTCTGCATGGTGGTACAATCAATCCTTACACTTAACAATGTTTGCATCTTTCAAGATTGGCAATGAATATTGTAAGACACTAGCAAATTTTTACTCAAAATGGTAAAAATAATCCTCAACAACAATACCCTTGAGTTTGGCATAGTTCTTGAAGCTATGAACAATACATTTCTCTCTATTGTGTCACCATTCTACAAATGAAAGTGATGAGAGAGAAAGATCTCCTTAGCAACTTAGAATTCCTTGTAAGACCAACCAACCATCACTTCGTCAAAACCATTATGAAAACCCCAACTAATTTATGAGGAAAGTGTTAATTAAATATTAAATTAAATATTTATTAGGAAAGTGTTACAATAAATAAGTTTAAATTATAAAAAGATAATAAATTAACTCAATGTTTATATAATTTTATAATCTTCCTAATATTTGCATGCATTTACTTTATCTCTAAATATAAACTAAATAGTTTTTCAAAACAAAATTATATAGTCATGACTACCATTTACTTATAACTTATATATATGGATGAGAGACAATTCACTCCAGATTAGGGGTTGCATTGTATTTAGTAATTTATTTTAAGCATGGATTTAACACAAATTGAGAGGATCAAATTTTCATTGTTTAAGTTGTATTTCTTAATGTTTTATAGAGTATATAACTCAAACTTGTAAATTCAAAAAAAAAATTATTGGATTTTGAAAAATACATTTAACTAAAAAGACCAAATTTTAAATTGATACTACTTCAATTTTTTTAAAAGTTTTAATCATAAAAGCTTTGGACATATTTACATATCACTCTCATACTTATAGAATGACCTAAACTAGAAAAATAAAATTAAAAAACAACTTTAACTTCCCTTTTGAAGTACATCTGAAATATAATAATCTTATATCAGCTTTATTGAGAATAAAATTACTAAAAAACATTTATATTTTCACTCTCAGCATTCTAGTACATGGCTTAAAAAAACTTTTAAAAATATTTCACTACATGTATTGAATAAAGTTTTGAAATATGCAAGTCAAGAAATATATTTAGATGTCAATTTGATGTATATATATAGAGAAACTGGAAAAATATTTTAACATTGATCATAATAATATCTCAATTGAACAAACATAATAATATTTCAATGTAGTTTGGCTTAGTGAAGAAATAACTTCTGATAAGACAATTTAAAGCAAGAATGCAATTTTTTTTTAGCCTAAAATAGATTTTTGAATGCATAAATAAATTGAAAGTCAAAAAATATTTTAATCTATAAGTTAGATTACCTTCCTATGTAATTCATTTAATTCATTTAACATTTAAATTTAAATAGAAAATTTAAATGTATATATTTTATAAAATTGACCAGTATTCTAATTGCAAGGGAGTGATTAATTCATTTAATTTTTAATATGAAATTAATCTTTTAACATTTAAATGTGTATATATCTTCATGAGCATCGACCCAATGGCCAGCAAACATAGCTTCTATCTTCGTGATGATACCATATCTGCTTTACATCGTCTGGTGTCTTCACTTGGGACAAAATTATTCTGGAATGGTGGGGACTATCCCCGGACTATCCCCACTTGGAAAACTGCTGTTCAAATTGGACTGCCGGCCCCTTTCTCCTCTAAGTGGGACGTGGTCACTAAGTCCCTTTAGTCTTGTGGGATCATGTTTGGGGTCAAAGTGATTATCTAAATTGGTATGGGCCCAACATTTCTGCTCTCTTCCATGTCAAAGACATTTATTCTGAGCTCATTTTTATAAAGGTTCCAGGTTCAGCTCCTATATTTCCGAAAGCACTATGGAAGATAGGTTGCCCGCCAAGGATGATCTTTTTTGCCTAGCTTCTATTCAACAACAGGAATCTTACTTGGGAAAATCTGAGAAAGAGATGTTGGCATGGGCCCAGTCGATGCCCTATATGCGAGTCAGACGAGGAGACAAATCTGCATATGTTCTTTCAATGCACCTATATGATTTTCCTCAAGTTGTCTTCGATTCTGTGCATGAAGCCTTTCAATGGTGGATTTCTCAATGTGAATCACATAGCCCCTTTCACATCATCATGTTATGGTTTGTCTCAAAGAGGTGGAACCACAAAATTTTCAATGACTCCAGGGTCTTTTTCAAATCTATCCGGCCTTGTATCTGCTCCTTCTAACATTATAATTCTGGCAACGGGGTATAGCATCATATATCTGTAATACGCCTATTTTGATCTTGTCTATTTTGCTATCTATATAACTCTATATGGGGACATACTTTTCTGAAATGTCTTTCTATGCTCTCTATAATCATTTTGCATCATTCTACACACCTGAAGTGTCATAGACAGCTATTTCTGTGTAACTATTTTTGGCTTTTATATTGGCTTAATATAAACTATACAGCTTTTTCCTCTGAAAAAAATATATTATATATTATCAAACTGCGGAGATTCAACTGTTTTTCTTTTGACCTATCGAATTCTGATGAGAAGATAAACGGTAAACGTAAGGTTTAGCATAATACTGTGCAACCAGAATTAATGACATAACTATTAAAAAGAAGATTGGCGCCAACC
The DNA here is from genome assembly GCA_000404065.3 of Pinus taeda. Taxonomy (NCBI): domain Eukaryota; kingdom Viridiplantae; phylum Streptophyta; class Pinopsida; order Pinales; family Pinaceae; genus Pinus; species Pinus taeda. The sequence goes on from APFE030587007.1 coordinate 34,610, forward strand.
ACCAGGAACACGAACTGAAAAATGGATGCTGTAGAGCTGCTTCTGGTCTTGGTCTTTTCTTAGGATCCCACGATAACAAAGAATTAATGAGATCAATGGCATCGCGACTCGCACTCGGTATAAGACTGGACAACTGTTTTGTAGAATCAACTTTTATAAATTCTTTGGGAAGGGCGTATTTCCTATCGTTAGTAAGCTTTACTCCATGAGCCCAAGATTTATTATGAGGAGTACCAATGAGAGAGCAAATCTTATACCACTGACTTCCCACGCAAGAGCTTCGAAATAGTTGGCAGCCTGTGAATAGTTCCACCATGATAGCACCCAGCGCCCACATATCGATGGCAAAGTCATAGTGAGTTGAGCCAAGCAGGAGTTCGGGTGCTCGATAGGGACGTGTCACAAAATACGGTTCTTGTGGCCTCCCTGATTCATGTAGCCTCATTCTTGTGGCCTCCCCGAAATCAGAAATTTTTATCACCTTTCCACTCACCAATATATTCTGTGGCTTCAGATCGCGGTGACAATATCCTTGATTGTGCACGCGCGCCAGCCCTCGCAAAATCTGAAGGCAAATGCTGCGCACCTCATCCTCTGAGAAACGACGGTCTCTACCTCTTTTGACGATGAGGTCCGACAAATCGCAGTCCATAAGGTCAAATACCAGAAACGCTCTGTTGTCGTGCCATATAACCCGCTGCGGCGCAATTACGTTTCGGTGCCGCAATTTTAGTAAGCATTCCACCTCTGCAAGATTCCAGATATCTTTTTCTTTATAAAACTTTTTATTTAATATTTTGATGGCACAAAATTTGCCTGTTTTCGTATCCATCGCCTTCCAAACGGTTCCGTAAGTACCCGCCCCCAACTTCTCAAGGAAATTAAAACAATAATTTTCTCCACTGATACAATCATACTGTGGAGTCTCAGTCTTGCGAAACATCATTGCTCCTCTTAATTGGAGAGTTGTAACCAGCAAACTTCACTTAAATACGCGGATATCTGAATTAAGTATTGAAACAATTCAGCGCAGACAGCAGACAGTTCGTTCGTGTGGTGAATCAATCCGGACAGTCGTTATATATATTAACGAACTATTGCATGTAATATATAAGTTCTTTTTGTGATTATATATATGTATATATTTTGTTCTTTTAATGCGGGTGAAGTATACCCATACATAATGAACCGACATTAACCTGTTATTAAAAAAAAAATGTACGTATTACAAACCATAAATTGACATAAATCTCTCAGCTAACCCCCAAAATAAATCATATACCAAATTACCAATAATTTTAAAATATATAATATTCCATAAATTATTTTTTATTTAAAACTTTAAAATAAAATGTTTCATTGTAGTTATATCTATATAAAGATAAAAAAGAATCAGGTTATAATCAGGTTATCTGTATGAAAAGAAAAAAGAAGATTGTCTCACGGTTTATTAGAAATTTTTAATATACATGAGTGAGTGAATTAGTGGGTGTTTTAATATACATGAGTGAGTGAAATAGTGCGTGAATGGAGAAGGGTTGTCAACGCTGTTTCGGCGCTAAAGCTTTTAGATTCTAAGCAGGGAACAAAAAAGGACAAACATTTCTAGGGTGACTTTGTTTTGAGGGGTGTCATATCTTCTAATCTAATATCTTATAGCAGATCATAGCTAAGACATGAAGCATATGATGGACTATGAATATATGAGTGGTGATGGAAGCCCCACTTTTCGAAACTTTAAGCAGCTTATATCTTCGTGGCAAGCTAGGAAGTAGGTCATAGAAGGATCTACCCTCTAATGAGCATTTCTCATAGGGTCACCTTCAGTGGAGAGGGCACACAATTAGAATGGAATTCTTTACATACAAATGTTAGTAATGGTAAACAAGGGATCATCTCACCCACACACAATAAGGTGGCATCACTGCTCGAGGATTTTGGGGGAACCAGGATTACTACATCCTTTTCTCGATCTTAATCCCTAGAGAAAAAAAACTTTCATCCCCAACATGTTTGTTTATGTATTTTTTTCCTAAGATAAAATTTCCCAACCGATATTTGGACATTATAACATACTGGGAAGGAAAAACTAGTTACTTAAAAGATTGATTTTGGTTGTTATAAAATCTCCCTAAACAAGCACTCTCTTGGCCAATTGTGATAAAGCGCTTCAACACTATTTTAGGTAACACTTCAAATCTTCTCTACAATCCCTCGGCTCCATCCCAATTGAGTGGGGGAGTCAATTCTTGAAGTGGCAAGAAGCAAGGCCATATAAGTGAGGTTTTACAGTGTCATTTAGGGGAATGAAGTCAAGGCACAAAGAGAGATGAGGACAAGGTCATTAAAAGGAAGACACTTTATACCAAATTCAAATTTAGCTTGAGAGTTGATGTGTGGATGCACGAAGTGGCTATGATGGATGAAAAAAAAATCTTCGCAAAACTTGTGACTGAAAGTTCAATATAAATATGCTAGAGGACTAAGTAGGAGCAGAGGTAAGTCTAACCATTGCAAAACCTCTTGAAGTTTTTCTCTTGGCCAAAGGACGAATACAACTTGATTTTAAATCTCATGAAGAAGCCCTAGCCATATCTTAGGGTATATGGAATATAGACTCAACCCCTATTATATTTAAATTATGGACACCCCTCTTCGATGTGAGTCGGGAAAGGTTGGATGCAGGACCAACAGTGGTGCAACTCCCCCGTTCGCCACCAAAGTTATGGAAGGAGGAGATTTTCGAATATGTGGGAAATATTTTGAGAATTTTGTGCCTGTATACTACTCCTTTCTCTAGAATAAATATAAGTAAATGGGAAGGAGTTTAGTAACTATCGACTGAAGGGGGGGTATATCCGAAGCCGTAGATATGGGGCTTCGTCGTCGTGGAAATCAACATCTCGATTATAAAGGGGTTACGTTCAAATGTTTTAGATGTCATCAATATGGACACACTCTCAATTTTTCTAAGTTGTTGTTTAATAAGAAAAATAATAAGGTTCGGAAAAATCAAGTGTGGAAGGAAAATGCTAAGGCATCCACTTATAGTGATGATCTCAACTCTTTCCATAATGAGATATCTTAGGAAACTCCAAACTTTCCCATCATCGATCATTTCATCCTCCCTCAATCAATCGAGGAACCTACAAAGGAAATCACTTAGACACCTGGAGTAGGTGATTCATATTATTCAATCCCTATCTGAGTTCTCGCAACCTCCTCTCCTAGTATTTTAGGTTATGAGTGGCCTCTTTCCTCTCTTATTAATTATTTTTCTAGATTGGGTCATCTCTCGGCATCTATTTTCAGGAATACTTTTTGTTTGTTGGTTTACTTACTCAATGGCCATGTCCCTATCCTTACCCAATGTATCATGCTCCCTCTGTGAGGGTCCTCTCGAGTGTACCTTTCCCTCGATTTCAAAATCTTTCATTCTCTTAGAAGCAATGTCATCTGACAATTTAATCATCCACAACCTAACAAATATTAAAATATATACTTTATCTAGAGAAGAGTCAAGAGGTCTCATAAATATTGAGCCCTTCTCGACTAGAAAAAGGGTCACGTGAAAAAGTTTAATATCCCCAAAGCTAAATAATGGGCTCAATTCGATATGGTTTTTAGTAGACAAGAATTTATAAACAGGGTGCTTAGATTAATGGACACCATAGGTAGGGTGAACTAATGAAGTTCCTCTCTTTTAAATACAAAGGATTGAAAAGCTCCTCCAATAAACTTTCCTTAAAGCACCTGGTTTCAATATAGAGTTTCAATATCAATATCTTCCAAGAAAGGTTGGTGAGTTGGTGATGATGTAGCTAGACTTCTTCAAACACTATTTTGTTCTTGGTGGTTTGTAGCTATTCATGCACAGGGGCATATGAGAGGATTAGTGATAGGCTAGAATTCTCAACTCATTAAACTTCTGAAGTTTCAGAGTATGAAATTTAGTCTTCGTTTGGAGTTTTACTCATTGCAATTAAACCTCTCCTTACTAACCTAGAAAAAATTGTGATAGAAGACAATTGTACGGTACTCTATTTTCAAACATCATCATATAGAAGGGAATCATGATCATAAAGGAGAGATTACATTCTTTTCCGATGTATTAAGATCCTTTAGGACCTGCAATAGCTTTAGATCCTCTCCCAAGTTATTTTATTCATCATTTGGCTAAAAAACAGTTATTAGTATCGAGCCTATGAAGATTAACCCAACTTGGAGAAATCATTGAGGTGGGTCTCACAAAGTGGTGAAAAACGCAAATTATATTCTATTATATAAGTATCTATTGGATATCCTCAACTTATTTAGATAATGGATAGATAGAGATAAAGAATCATATCATTCCCCTACTGTAACACCTCCAATTTTCAAGAACATTAATTGTTATGTAATGGCTACAAAGACTATGCTAGTATGTGATAAACATGTTTATGTGAATGTTTAAATTTTTATTAATAAAATTATTAGATTTAAGATGGAAAGTTCATTAGTTGGCCCCATAGAAGAGGATGAAACTTGCAAGAAACTGAGACGAATCACATTTTTCATGATTTTTCCTAACGATATATATATATATATATATATATATATATATATATATATATATATATATATATATATATATATATTATATATATATATATATATATATTCTAATCCGGTGGGAGGTAAAGACCACGAATAAAAGTGTTGCAAGTGGAAAAGGCAGGCTTCTAGCTTTAGGGAAAAAACATGGAAAAAGCATAGGCTAAGGGGAAAGGGAACCTCTGAATCAATGGAGAGTAGAGGTTATTGATGCCTACAAAGTTGTCATAGCTCGGGGGGAATCAGAAAATTCATGGTTGGGATTTCTGGTTCTATCAACAATTGATTTCTGATCTCATGTGTTTTGGTCAGAAAATTCCTAATTGCACTTGAATATTATGTTTATTAGATGCATATTAAGGTTTAGATAATCACTGGAGTGTTAATATTTCTTCCTGGATGTAGAGTGGAATATTGTATTCATTAGATGCATTCTAAACGTTAGATAATCATTGTAGTGTTAATATTCTTCTTAACTGTAGAATTGAATATTCTATGTATTAGATGCATGCTAAAAATTAAAAAATTGTTGTAGTCTTAATATTTCTTCTTGGATGTAGAGTTGAATATTGTATTTATTAGCTGCACAGTACAAGTTAGATAATCATTGTACTGTTTCTATTTATTCCTAGTTTCAGAGTTGAAAATTGACCTATACTAGATGCATGCTAAAGATTGTTACCAACTAAAGTTAAATATTTCCTCTTAGTTGTAAAGGTAAACTAATGTGTCATATCTATGCATACTAATGTTTGGTTAACCATTGTAGTTAACTATTCTTCTTGGTGCAAAGTTTACAAAAATGGTGGGTAGCATATTCAATGGTAGTTGTATAATGTTTATTGGCTAAAGCAGGACCTGCATATCAAGGCATTCCATGAATAGATGTAAAGGAATATGCTAGCCATTATGGTCTCATGAATGATTGAGTTTCATGTAGGAAATTTACACTTTTACAATGAATGCTAAACATAGGTATTGTGATTTAATAAAATTGAAAATTATGAAGTCCGCGTAGTAAAGAGAATATCACTCAAATGAGCATTTAGGGGTTTTGATTGGAATTTCATCCATGATATTTCTCTTTTGTATAAGGGAATGCATGATTTGGGCAAATAAATCCATCTCTTTAATGGTCATCAAGAGAGACAGGGTATATATGAGGGAGCTGCTTGCCTATGGAGAAGCGGACCTAGTAGTTAGTAGCATTAGAAAAATCTCTAGGGTAAACCTAATAAATGTTATATCTCACCTACAAACCTCTAGTATAATAAAACTAGTGTCCTGAAGGTATAGCTTACTTAAACATAGAAAATAAATTGGAAAAATTGTACGCGAGTTGGCCTAACCTTAGAGTAGGGTTACTACACCAAGGATTTAAGTTACATCGTAACTAATCAAAAGATACTAATTACTAACTTCCAAAAGAGAAATGTGTCGAGGAGAAATTCGAATAAACTGTGGAAGTAAGAGTTATAAACTTTTAAAGGAAAATGATACAATCATCACTTCTTTATATGCATGCAGAAGTTAATAAAGGGTATATAAACATCAAGGAGACTATATAGGTATAACGTAATTAACCAATACCCTAAAACCATAACATTCTAACTACAAACATACCATAACATTCTAACTACAAACATAAGAAACTGGTATTTAAGAAAGAGTTAACGAAAAGGATTAGACAATAGACAAGATGTGATTCTTCCCTTGGTCTTCATACAATGATTCCATTCATATGTGCAGAAGAAAAAATTAGACATACGAATAAAATGTAACCTAAGTTACTAGGAAATCTGAAAGCAAAATCCATCAAATTTCCAACAAATTGACTTAAATATCCATATTCATGAGGGACATTAAATTCAACTATTTAGCAAAATTTTTACAAGATACCTTACAATGCAGATCATGCTCGTATTAGAGAAAATATAGGGACAAATTGAAACAACCGTGACGACTCTCAGTATCCCTTATTCATTTCGTATAGTCGATGTTCTATTCAAGCTAGAAATTAAATGTACATACAAATATGACTAACAATGGATCGACATAAAAGGCAACTCAAGTCCTGTAAGCAAGGCTACAAAATCACTACTAGGTATCAGAACCCACTAGCACCAAATTATGAAAGTCAGAAGTCGAGGGTAAAAACCCCCTACGAATGAGAGTTACAATTAAGAGAATTTGGGACCCTAACCGACTTCACTAGGTCGGAACCACACAAACCTCCGCAGATAATAGAACATAAGCCATGGGAATAAAACGAAAAGCAACAGAAACCATTTCAGCGGAAGGCACCAACTTATCTAGTAGACAACCATCACAAGTTAGATTTTGTAATCTTAAGCATTTGCACCTTAGATTGGGTGACCTAGGGCATACTTGAAATAAATAAAAAACACACACATTAGTAGAATAACCAAAAAAAAGAAATGGTTTAGCGATTAAGTAATACCAACCCTGTCTAAAGGGAGAAATCATGGGTAAAAGGGTTACCTATGGAACCATGTGAACCTAGAACCACTCGTCAATCCTGCATGAGGAATAAAATAAAAATCAGTTATAATGATAGGTTAGGAGTAAATAAAACAAGGAAGTAAATGCCGAAAATGGATTTGTCTAACTTTCCAAGGAAGGACTCACCTAAGACTGGGGAAGCCCCTATCCAAAATAAGACGTGATAGCAAGGAAGTCTGTGTATTCCTCTGTCAGCATGATAAATCAAATCGAAGTCTAACCACCGTCTAATGTTAAATGATATAGGAAGAAAATATAGAATTCATGGGTAGAATTGGAGAGTCGAAGAATTACCCTACTTCACCTAGGGTGGTCGCCAAACCGAGACGTTGCAGAACAATCCTCTGCTCTATTATACACCAAAGGTATATGGAGGAAAGTTAGATGTCCACTTTCTGATTAGAGAAGGGTCTCAGCACTGCGACAAGAAGTCCAAACCCTCCGCTCGACTTCAGCTCTGTAGGTTGCAAGAGGAAGTGACAAACCCAATGGAGAGGATAGAGAAAATGAGTTTATGGTTTGGTTAGGATAATACGAGCTATAGATCGATCATAATGGATGTTCGGTGTTGAAAGTCTCCTCGATGCACTCAATGTTTGGGATGCGTGCTTAAGGAAAAAATCACAGAGTGCACTCTGGTGGAAGGGACAGAAATTACAAATGGCTTGGTAATATCATGGAGTATAGCTTGGTTTGTAAAATAAGAATAAAATGTATAAAACTGTTATGCATCGAAAGCGACAAGTGCCCCTACCATTACCCTAAACAGGGTGATGTAAGGAGGGTAGAGTAAGGTAGCATGAATTTCATGAAAGCATAATCGTAATCTCAATACCGACCTTAACCACATTAACATAGTCCAACATCATGACTAAGGTGGATCATACGTCATCAAATCAACCAATAATCTCATAGTTTAATATTGAGGGTGGGGACTTAGGAATGGTGAGTTTAGTGTGGGGGTGTTATAATTTCTATAATATCATAGATTGCAAATGTAGTAGAGAAAATGGTAAATAAGAATAATTTTGTTCTTGCAGTGAAAATTAGGTTCATTACAAATGGTATCAGAGCAGAGTTCTACTTTGAGCCCATATAGGGGCATCTACGTAAAACCAACTGTGCAGATTTTTTTTTTTTTTTTTTGTACGTGTATGTTTAAACTTACTATGTTAATTGTTTTTATCAAATCTAAATGGTGGTGTCGGTGAGAAAATTTGAATTTGAACAGTTATGGAAGGACCTCCACAATGTGATACTTGTGAAGAGGATTTGTATGTGGAACTGGGGGAAATTGACAATACTACTACCACAAGCTCTCAGTTGGTGTATATGGTAAGGACACTAAAATTGGAGTTATTCCAACTCCAAAATAATAACAAAAAGTTGTTGATATCTAGTGAAGATCATGAGAAGATAATCTCAGAATGGACAGAGAAATCTTGTCGTAAAAGTATAGATCAAGAGGGTACGAGGAAGATAGGATTTGATAAGTTCCTGAACTCAGGTAGAAACCAATCCCGAATCTCCAAGAGTGTATAAGAAGCAAAGGAAGGCTGAATTACAAGGAGAATTTAGAAATATCAAACCTCCCATGTTTGAGGGAGAGAAGGAGGACGATGCAGAGGCATGGATGTTGAATATGACAAAATATTTTCAAGTATATGAAATTGAAGGAAACTTGGAAGAACGATTGGAAATTTATCAATTGTAGGCTAAAGCCACTCTATGGTGGGAGGAGCGAAAGAGTGTTCAAGTGCTCGAAGAAAAAACATTATCATGTGAAGAATTTCAATAGCAATTCAAGGCCAAATTCCTGAGTGAGATTTATTATGATGACAAGGCTAAGGAATTTCATGAGATGAAATTGGGACAACTAACTATGGACAAATTTGTAGACAAGTTCACCAAATTTTTTTGTTATGTACCATATTTGAAAGAAGAGAAAGCTAAGATTCAACATTTCCTGACTTGTTTGCTGGTCACCTACAAGGAAAGAATTGAGTTTGATAACCCAAAGACCGTGGATGAAGTAATAAAAAAAGCGAAGCTATGTCATCAATAGTTCAAAATTAAAAATGAAGATGGAAAACTTTGGAAGGCCAAGCATGGTGGAAGAACTAGTGGGAGAGTGAAGAAGAAAAAATCACTCTATTTGAGGAATTTCGGTAGAGATCATCAAACAAAAAGGGCTTCAAAGAAGATATACCCTTGCGAACTTAGTCTCACATGGGTTCAAGACTAACTGAACAGAACAACAAAAAGTATGATGCCAAAAAAGAATCACTATGGTGTTGGGGATGCAGGGGACCCCATACCATGAGAGACTTCCCACACAACTCTCGGTCTATGCACAACATACAGACAGTTCAGGAGGATACTACAGTGAATGATGTTTTAAGGAACATACCAAGGATCAACACCACCCTAGAAAACTAGCAAGCTGAACATCACACCAGTATGCTCGAATTAGAAGATAAAATCTCAAACTAGATTGTGTATATTTTAATAGATTCGGGGCATAACCTTAAGCAGTATTAGCCCCCAAACTATAGAAAGATGCAATTTGAAAACATAAAAAATCAGAAATGCATGGCTAGTATAGCTAGCCCGGGAACTAAGACAAAAATAACTCAGTATGTGAAACAATTCCTTGTTGATTTTAATGGTTATTTCTCAAAATTTGAGTTGAACCTTCTCCCACTTGGGTCATATGACATATTAGTGGGAATGGACTAGTTAGAAAAACAAGCTACTATTATAAATTGTATCGAAAAAATAGTGACATGTGTAGGAAGTAATGGGGTCCTGATGGTAATTAAAGGAAAAGAAAAACTGGTAACAGTTCTACAAATTTCAGGCTTACAACTGAAAAGAAGCGCAAGAAAGGATTGTCAATTATATTTGGCACAGGTGGAGACCAGCCCCTGATTGTATGTACAAGAAAGGGTAGAAATAATTCGAGTCATTAAGGAATTCCTCGATGGCTTTCTAGAAGAAATTCTAGGATTACCCCCATCAAGGGATATAGATTTCATGATAAATTTAGTACGAGGGTCTATTTTGGTGTCTAGCGAACCATATCGGATGAGCACTCTAGAATTGTTAGAGTTAATAATGCAATTATAAGAATTATTGCATAAAGGATATATGAGACCAAACATTTCTCCTGTGGGGGCACTGGTTCTGTTCATGGAAAAGAAGGACTGAACATACAAAATTTATATAGATTACTATGAGCTGAACAACTTAATAGTAAAAAAACAGATACCCCCTACCAAGAATAGATGATCTATTTGGTCAACTCGGAGGGGCCTGAATATTTTCAAACATTGAACTGAGAACGGGGTATCATCAGTTGCAAATTAAAGAGGAAGATACATAGAAGACAACTTCTATAACATGGTATGGGCACTATGAGTTCACGGTGCTACCTTTCGGTCTCATCAATGCACCTATGATATTCATTTGTCTCATGAACAACATACTACATCGTTATCTGGATCACTTTATATTAGTTTTTATAGATGACATTTTGGTGTACTCTAAGAATGAGGAGGAGCATCGAGAACATTTAAGGTTCGTACTACAGACATTAAGACAAAATAAATTGTACTCAAAAAGTAGCAAGTGCGAATTTTTCAAAACCAAGATATAGTACTTAGGACATGTCATATCTAAAGAGGGGTTAGGAGTGGACCCTAAGAACATTGCAACAATTGTGGAATGGCTAGTAGCAAGGGTGTGTCTGTAGTTCATTATTTTATGGAAATTGCAGGACACTATTGTGGATTTGTGAAGACTTTTTCCATATTTCCATACCCCATTACCTCATCACAGAAAAAAGGAATGAAGTTTGAATGGACTATAATGTGTTATGAAAGTTTCAATAAAACTAAAAATTTGTTGACTATGGCGCATGTCTTATGGATAACAGATCTAGATGAGGAATTTGTAGTATGCATAGATGCATGCCTTGACGGATTAGGACAGGTGTTGCTACAAAACAATTTTGTGATAGCCTATGAATCCTAGAAATTGAAAAAATGCGAGCATAGTTATGTTGTGTATGATGTGGAATTGGCTACAGTAATTCATGCTTTAAGAATGTGGAGACATTATCTGTTGGGTAAAAATTTTGTTTAACAACCGATCACATTAGTCTTAATTATTTTTCATGTCAATCGTAGTTGAGTGTAAGACGTGCAAGATGGTTAGCCTTCCTCAGTGAATTTGAATTTCAAATAAAAAATATTAAAGGGAAGGAGAATAAGACTATTGATGCATTAAGTCAACATGCTCATGGTACAATTTCACACATGGGAGTAAGTGTAAAAATCGATCTTGAGGAATACGTGAGATTAGAAGGGAAACGTTACCCACAATACCAAGAATTGTACAAGAAAATACATCAAGGTAAGACAAAAAGGTATGAGATAAATTCTAAAGGATTTATTACCTGTCAAGGTAGACTAGTTATTCCTAATAATGCCCCTATCAAAAATATACTTTTTTAATGAGAAACATAAAAAGCCATATGCAGGCCACCCGAGATACTAGAAAATGATAATTGTGTTAAGGAAACATTTTTTCTAGGCTGGAATGAAAAAAGAGGTAGTTGATTGCTTGGGGAGGTTACTGTAATATCAACAAGTGAAAATAGAACATCAGCATTCCACAGGTCTGTTGAATTCATTACATGTTCCGAAGTGGAAGTGGGAGATCATTTCCATGGATTGCATAACTGGATTACCAAGTACTCAGTATCAACATGATTCCATTATGGTGGTAGTACATGTACCGAAAAAAGCATCCCACTTTATTCCTATACAATCCACCTTTGGAATATCACAAATTGTTAATATCTTCATGAAGGATATTTTTCGATTACATAGTGTACCAAAAATGATCATATCATATCAGGACACCAATTTTACTTCAAAATTTTGGAAAACGTTGTTCAAGGATTTTGGTACCAAATTAAACTTTAGTACATTGTATCACCCGCAAACAGATGGGAAAACTCAAAGAACAAATCACTTCTTGGAGGACCTCCTTTGAATGTATGTGGTGGATATACCCACAAAATGGGAAGACTATCTACATTTAGTCGAGTTTTCCTATAACAATAGTTATCGAGCTTCCATTAGAATGATCCCCTTTGAGGCCCCTTATGGAAAAAAATGCCATACCCCTCTCAATTGGAGTCAACTAGAGGATCAGTTGATCCTTGGGCCCAATCTCTCCAGTGAAATGGAAGAGACAATGCAAAAAAGTGAACAAAATATCAGAATTTCTCAAGAGAGACAAAGAATCTATGTAGATGAAAAAATAGTTTTTAAGGAATTTCAAATCGAGGGACATCTGTATTTGAAAATTAGGCCTCACAAGAGTACCCTGGGTACTGAAATTTGTGCTAAATTGGAACCACGGTACTACGGGACATTTGAAGTTCTCAATCAAATAGGTCCAGTAGCATATCAATTAGGTATACCTGCTCATATTAAAGTACATAATGTATTTAATGTTTCGCTATTTAAAAAATGTATGCATGATAGATCTCACCTAATTTATTGGCATCTTCTACAGGTGCAGCCCAAAGGTGATTTCTTGCGCAAACCACTCCACTTTCTAGAGCAGATGGAAACCATACTATGGAATCAGGTCATATCTCAAGTTAAAGCGTAGTGGTGACACTTTACTGCCGAGGAAGAAACCTCGGAAAATGAAGAGGTTATAAAGGATTCTTATCCTAAGTTATTATCTTTTGAATAATAACAATAATGATTGTGTTAAGTTAAAGAGGGAAATGATGTAACACCTCCCATTTTCAAGAACTTTAATTGTTATGTAATGCCTACAAAGGCTATGCTAGTATGTGATAAACATGTTTATATGAATGTTTAAATTCTTAATAATAAAAATATTAATTCTATGATGGAAAATCGATTCCCTGACCCGAGAGAGGAATCAGATTTGTCAGGATTGTTCCTAAAGAAATATATATATATATATATATATATATATCTGTGTGTGTGTGCGTGCGCTCTTCTGGTGGGAGATAAAGACCGAGAATGTAAGTGCTACAAGTGGAAAATAAAGAAGAAACATGGAAAAATACTTGGATAAAGGGAAACAAAACCACTGAAGGAATGATGCTGCCAAGAAAAACATCTGTGAACAGGATAATGTTAAATAAGAACTATCAAGGTAGAGTAGAGGTTACTCATGCCTGGAAATTTGTCATAACTTGGGGGGAATCAAAGGATTCATGGTTGGGAGGTCTGGTGCTTTCAACTATTGATTTCCAATCTCACATGTATTGGTGAAAAAATTGCTAATTGTGCTTCAATATCATGTTTATTAGATGGATGCTAATGTTTAGATAATCATTGTAGTGTTAATATTTCTTCCTAGATGTAGAGTGGAATATTGTATTTATTATATGCATGCTAAAGGTTAGATAATCACTACAATGTTAATATTCTTCCTAATTGCAAAATTGAATATTGTATTTATTAGATGCAGGTAGTGTTAATATTTCTTCCTAGATGCGGAGTTGAATATTGTATTTCTTAGATGCATGCTACAGGTTAGATAATCACTGTAGTGTTACTATTTCTTTGGAGTTGCAGAGTTGAATATTAACCTATAGTAGATGCGTGTTAAATATTGTTACCAACTAAAGTTAAATATTTCGTCTCAGTTGTAGAGTTAAACTACTGTGTTTTATCTATGCATAAAAATGTTTGGCTAACCACTGTAGTTAACTATTCTTCTCGGTGCAAAGTTTATATAAATGGTGGGTACCGTATTGAATAGTAGATGTATAATGTTTATTGGCTAAAGCAGGACCTGCATATCAAGGCTTTCCATGAACAAATGCAAAGGAATATGCTAACCATTATGGTCTCATGAATGACTTGGTTTCATGTAGGAAATTTACAGTTATACAATGAATGTTGAACATAGGTATTGTCATTTACTTAAATTGAAATTTATGCAGCCGGCATACTAAAGAGCATAACACTCAGACAAGCATGAGGGGGTTCTGATTGGAGTTTCATCCCTGATATTTTTCTTATGTATAAGGGAATGCGTGGTTTATACAAATAAATACATCCCTTTCAGGTTCTTCGGGAGAGACAGGGTATAGATTAGGGAGCTTCTTTCCTACGAATAAGTCGACCTAGTGGTTAGTAGCATTAAAAAGAGCTCTAGGGTAAACCTAGAAAATGTTATATCTCACTTACAAAGGTCTAGTATAATAAAACTAGTGTCGTGAAGGTACAATTTACCTAAACATATAAAACAAATTGGAATTTTCTTCTGCGAGTTGGCCTAACCTTAGAGTAGGGTTACTACAATAAGGATTTAAGTTACATCGTAACTAGTTAGAAGATACTTACAAATTACTAACTTCCAGATGATAAATGCGTCAAGGAGAAATTCGAATAAACTATGGAAATAAGAACTAAAAGTTTTTAAAGGGAAATGATAGAGTGATCACTTTTGTATATGCATGTAGAATTTAATAAAGTGTAGATTAAGATTATAGAGACTACATATGTATAATGTAATTAACTGATAGCCTACAACCATTACATTCTAAAAGTAAACACCAGAAATGGATTTCTCTGACTATCCAGGGAAGGACTCACTAAAGACTGGGGAAGATCATATCCAAAGAGAGATGTGATAGCGAGGATGTCCATATATTCCTCTGTCAGCATGAAAAACAAATGGATAAGTGAAAATGAAGTCTAACCCGGGGCTAATTTTACATGATACAGAAAAAAAATAGAGTTCTTGGATAGAGCTCGGGAGTTAAAGAATTACCCTACTTCACCTAGCGTGGTCACCAAACCGAGCCTTCGCAAAACAAGCCTTCACTCTGTTATACACGAAAGGTAGCTAGAGTAAAGTGTTGAGATTTTCTGTTTTAGTCAAATAGGCAAAAATCTCTGAAGGATGACAACAATAGGGATTCAGTTCCTAGATTAGCTCCAGGTTGTTGGGAGGGAGTTAATGCCTCCTATATTTGATGTGAGGGAGTTATGAAGCTGTTGGATTCTCTAGGCTATATAACAGGCAACCATTCGGATGATTTGCTAAGAGAGTGTGAGGATTT
>APFE030587007.1:60003-88715 GCA_000404065.3 Pinus taeda
TGAATTTGTAGCTTTTAACCCTATACATAAATTACCTGCATACAAATTCTAAAACACAGAAAATAAAGAATGTGAGAGCATAACAGATAAAACACATATACACAAAGATTTTCCCCTGGATCCCAAAACCAAGACTACCAGCTTGATTTTTCATTATATTCCTTTTAATGTTACGATAGATATTTATACATGCCGAAGCATCTAATACCATGGACCAAAAACCATCACGTCCAAACAAAATATGTGAAAATCATGCACAAAACCATAGGTGGGTCTGCCCAACCTAACATAGGGTCCAAAAGTAGGGTTACAGGTACCCCTCAAACCCCCTGTGACCTCCCCCCCTCTAACTCCGGGTTAACTACATGGGTTAGTCATGGAGAGAATATAACACAACCCAACATTATCCCACTTGTTGTCTTCTTTCCACAGGGGGCCACAAGAGAGCTTAGTCATTTATCCAGCCTTGCAATGCCCGTTATTTCTCTACACCAAGAGAACTTCTCAGAGCTCACAGATTTTGTCAATACATCTGCAGTATTCTTCAAATTATCCAGCTTTACCAAGAACACGTTTTTGTCTTCTATCATATCCCTCACAAAGTGATACTGAACATCAATGTGCTTTGTCTTTGAATGATATGTAGGGTTCTTTGCCAAGAAAATTTCACTTTGGCTATCATAGTCTATCCTTATAGCTTCCTGTACTAACCCCATACATGAACACAATCTATGCAACTAAACTGCTTGCTTACTTGCATGAGTGGCTATGATGTATTCTGCCTATGTAGTTGATAGTGCCACTATAGATTGTTTCTTACTCATCCAACTGACTACACCTCCAAATAGGTTAAACACATACCCTCTTGTAGATCTTCTCTGACTGAGATCTCCAGCCTAGTTTGCATCAACAAAGCCATGAATATCCAACACTCTGTCCAATCCTCGTCTCCCTTGGTAGCACAAACCATAATCACTAGTTCCACGCTAATACCTAAAAACTTGCTTCACTGCTGTTCAATGCTCATTTCCTGGTTTTGACATAAACCTGCTCAATACTCCCACTATATGTGCAATGTTTGGTCTAGTACAAACCATCGCATACATCAAGATACTGACTGCAATTGCATATGGAACACATGACATATCTGCTTCCTCTTCTTGTGTCATGGAACACTATTGAGTATATAACTTTAAACCTATAAGAATAACAACCATCACTGATTTCCTATCCTGCATATTAAACCTCTGCAGTATTGTCTCAACATACTTCCACTGGTTTTACCAAAGCTTCCTCTTTGCCCAACCTCTGTTAGTTTCCATGCCCAAAATATAGTTTACAACACCAAGATCTTTCATGTTGAATTTGGAGGACAATTCGATCTTTAAATCGTGGATAATTTCTTTGTCATTTCCAACCAATAAAATATCATCCACATACAAGACTAGATAAATAACACGGTCACCAATTAATTTAGAATACACACAGTGATATTCTTTGCTTCTGGCGAAGACAAGTCCTCGTATAAATCTATCAAACTTTTGATACCACATCCTTGGTGATTGTTTTAACCCATACAGAGACTTCTTTAACTTGCATACAAGTTCTTTCTTACCCTTCACCATAAAGCCTTCAAGTTTCTTCATGTAGATCTCCTCTTTCAGATCCCCGTGAAGAAATGTGTCTTCACATCCATCTGTTCCACCTCAAAATCAAAAGCAACAACAACAAATAAAAGTTACCTAATAGACGTTACCTTGGCAATAAGAGAAAAAATATCACCAAAATCAATTCGCAACACCCGAGAATAACCTTTTGCTACCAACCGAGCTTTGTATTTCTCCACCTTTGCTTCTGCATTTGTCTTCTTCTTGAACACCCATTTGCTACCAATGGGTTTCCTTCCAACCAGCAACTCCACGAGACCCCAAGCTTCATTTTTGTGCAAAGATGCCATTTCATCAACCATCGCCTCTCTCCAGAGTTTTCCATCCTCTGAATCTACTGCTTCCTTCACAGTTCTAGGATCATCATCAGTAATAGATAAAGAAAAAATTGAATAGAAAGTAGATGAACTATACCTTTCTGGCTGTCTTTCTCTCGAACTGATATTCTCACACCCGGAGTTTGTGGCTCTTCATCTTATGATTCCTCCTCTGCTGTAGAGTCTGATTCTTCCTCCTTTAGCTCTAACTCTATCGTCTCAAGTTCCTTTGGTTGGACTTCTTGTTTAATAACATATTTTGCCTCTATGAACACCACATGTCGGCTGTCCACAACCTTCCTTGTTGTTGGGTTCCAAAGCTCATAACCCTTTAAACCATACCTATACCCAATAAAGATGCATTTTTCAAATTTACTATCCAACTTGGTACGTTTCTCCTTTGGAACATGTACATATGCATCACATCCAAATACTCTCAGATGTGAAAGACAGGGTTTCTTACGAGTCCATACCTCTTGTGGAGTCCTATCCTCCAACGGTGATGAAGGTGATTTTTGGACCAGGTAATATGCTATCTCCACTACCTCTGCCTAAAATTCTTGTCCTAACTTGGCACCACTGAGCATGCTTCTTGCCCTTTCCATCAACGTCTTGTTCATTCTTTCTACAACTCCATTTTGCTAAGGTGTATATGGAGTAGTCTTCTGTCATTCTATACCACACTTCTTACAGAATTCTTCAAATTCCTTACTACAAAAATCTTCACCGTTATCTGTCGTCAGCACCTCTATCTTCTTCTCTGTCTAGTTTTCAACCAGAGCCTTAAATTCTTTAAACCTATTAAAGACTTCAGATATCTTCTTAAGGAAATATATCCATGTATTCCTTGAGAAGTCATATATAAATGATACATAGTACACAGACTTACCCAGTGATGGAACCTTCACGGGTCCAAACACATCATTGTACAAAAGCTCTAATATTTTTTTCACCCTCTTACTACTAGAGGGGTAACTCACCCGATTCTTCTTCCCATATACACAAATATTGTAGAAATAAAAATCCATAGATCTATTACTCATACCTTCTACCATACCTTTACCATTAGGTATTCAAAGGCCTTTATCTCCAATATTTCCAAGCCTTTGATGCCACAACATGGTATTCTCTCCAGAGACCACTAGATTTTCAGCTCCATTTTTAGGAACCACATAAATGTTGCACCCATCAACAAAAGTACTACATTGTAGCTTGTACAGTGTTCCAATCTGAACTCCCCTCATCAATACCGGTGCTCCCTAAACCATCTTGAAGGTATCTTTCTCAAAAACTGTCTTTAAACCTGCATCATCCAGCTTGCTTACAAAAATCATATTTCTAGCCAATGTGGGAATATGTACAACACCTGAAAGTGTTCTAACCCTTCCACCTTGCAACTTCAACTTTACTTTTCTGCAACCAATGATTCTGGCCTTCCTATCATCCCCCAAGAAGACATCACCACCATCATATTTCTCATACTCGCAGAACCACTCTCTATGCGGAGTGAAGTGAAAGGATGCACCTGAGTCAATCAACCATGCCTCATGATCTATATGTGTACTTGAAGAAGCCAAGTAAACATCCCCACCTTCATCTGAGGTGGTTTTCACCTCTACAAAAGGAGCATCATCAGATCCCTTTCCTTTATCAAGAGCTTTATATTTACAGTCCCTTTTGAAGTGCCTTCCTTTCCGCATTTCCAGCACACCACCTTTACAGGTTTCCTGGAGATTTAAATCTCCCTCTAGATTTAGATCTCCCACTCGACTTATTTTCGTTTCTGTTATGGGATTGTCCTCATTTAGACAAGGCCTCACCATTCTGTCTCTCCATATTTTTCCATCTCATCTCCTCCATGAGCAAGCTTAAGACTATTTCATCAAACTGTAAGTAGTTGCATTGCTAGCTATTGCAATAACCAGACTATCCCACGAATATGGTAGAGAACAAAACAAACTAATGCACTTATCTTCATCTAAAATTTTAATATCAACGGATGCTAACTGACTTACCACAGTATTAAATGCATTTAGGTGCTCTGTCACCAAGTCTCCATCTTTCATCCATAGGTTATATAGCCTTTTCCGTAGTAACAATTTATTCACCAGAGACCTAGATTGGTACAATGTCCCTAACATGTCCCATAAAGCCTTCGTCGTAGCTTCCCTTGATACATTTAGCGGTACGCAATTTGAGACACACAATCATATTGTGCTCTTTGCCTTCCAATCAAAATTCTTCCATTCTTCATCAGACACTCCCATTGGTTTAGTACTTAGATTTACTGCGATCCACTGATCTTTATCCACCAATAGATCCTCCATCTTCACTTTCCACAACTCAAAACTCTGGAAATTAAATTTCTCGATATCTATCTTTCCATTACTCGCCATCTTCTTTTACCACCAGAATCGATCTCGCAGATCTCCCACTAAGTAGGGTCTACCACAAGCCTGAGCGAAACCCCTCAGCAACAAAGGCATCCAA
Organism: Pinus taeda; assembly: GCA_000404065.3. NCBI lineage: Eukaryota > Viridiplantae > Streptophyta > Pinopsida > Pinales > Pinaceae > Pinus > Pinus taeda. Next base: position 64,478 of record APFE030587007.1, read on the forward strand.
TTCAAGCCAAAACAATTCTTATAACACATGTAGGTTTTAACCCAGTACATAAATTACCTACATATGAATTCTGAAACACAGAAAATAAACAATGCGAGAGCATAACACATAAAACACATATACATAGAGATTTTCCCCCGGATCCCAAAACCGAGACTACTAGCTTGATTTTTCATTATATTCCTTTCAATATTACAATACATATTTATACATGCTGAAGCATCCAATATAATGGACTGAAAACCATCGTGTCCAAAACCATGGACCGAAAACCACCGCATCCAAAAAAACATGTGCGAAAATCATTCACAAAACCATATGTGGGTCTACCCAACGTAGCATAGGGTCCAAAACCAAATTTTTCCAAGGTGCTACCCTGCACCCCATAAAGTGGGGTTACGGTATCCCTAAAACCCCCTGTTACCTCCCCCCCCTCTAACCCCTGGTTAACTATGTGGGCTAGTCATGGAAAGAATATAACACAACCCAATAGAATTGTGTATATGAAAAGAAGAAAAGAAGATTGTATCATGTTTACTAGAGTCTTTTAATATACATGACTAAGTGAATTACTGGGTGTCTATTTTTAAATAAGATTATATATAATATATATATATATATATATATTTATATATATATATATTATAAACTACCAAATCATAACATAAGCACTCGCACGAACCAGAGTTGACAATTACCAGCACGTGATTAGTTTGTATGTACATAGTCACCCTACATGATGTTGGCTATATGGATGCTCAATCAGTTACTGTGTCAGCAACCCTACTCATTTTCTTAGTTGTTGGGCCAAATGATCAGAACGAGATAAATCGAGCATATGGTGTCGGATTGAGGATAAATGAACATCGTTGGATTCCAAATGACGAGTACTTAAAATTGACAACGACTTCAAGACTTTATGGGAAATTTCATTTTTGAGCTAAAATTTGATCACCTGATCACAGAGGCATATTTCTGCCAACATTTTGTGTAGAGACCAATGGGATGAAGTAAAGTTTGCAAACAAATTTTTTGTCATTGATAACGGCTTGTGTAATCTCTTGTTTATTGTTCAGTATCATTTTCTTGTGGGAAGACTCATTTACTACAAAGAGGGTTTTTTTAATGTATTTAACATATTATTTTATGCAACATTTGTGTTTATTGATTCTATTTTTGGAGACTAATATGTCATTGTTGAGTTGTTTTTTAGTTGGAGTCAACTATGAAAATGAATGAAAGTGTGGCTTTGAGATTTTTATAGGAGTGGTGGCTCCTTGCTAGTGGTACCATCAAAATAGTATTTTTGGAGTTGTATCTCCACTTATGACAACATACAATCTAGTGGTAGTTGGGTGAGGCTTGTTGCCAGTTCTTACTTTCAGCAAGTGGCAGCTTGTAGAGTTGCGTGAGTTGGTACTTCCTAGTTGGTGCACGGCAATAATACTCAAAATATAGGTTCCTTCACCTTCTAGTGGAGGATAGCTAAATTGATGTAAATGATTTTATTTGGTTACTAAGAGACTTAGAAGCAAAATAACAACCACAAGGGTGGTTTTTTTTGTCCCGAAGGGGTTTTTACACTAGAAATCCGTGTGTCTCATGTGTTGAATGTTTTTATGGTTTTTGACACATGTGGATATTGGTTGCCACCCACCTATTCCACCTATACCTCTAGTCAGTTTGATCAATTTCCTTGTTTACAACAACATTTACTATTTGTAGAAATTTTTTGGGGTTGTGAACTTCCAAAGCACTTTTGGCCCCCTAAGCGATGTTTTTTGAGGTTTGTAACACGCTTGTGGCTATAAGGGGCTTTCCCAAATTCCTATAGTACTCTGAGAGATATTTCCAATGAGATATCATATGTGCTAAATAGAAAGAATGTTACCAAGTTATGACCACAAGAAGTTGATTCCCCAACTAACCTTAACAGGTCCCACAAAATCTTGGTGTCCCATCACCTGGCATTAGGGTTTTGGTCGTTTAGCGCTTTCCCTTGTTGTCTAATAACAAAAATGCATTTGATCCTCATTGTAACATAGTTCAGAGGCATGTAGGTCCCACATATCTTCTCAAGTATAAGCTACCATCACTTGAGATTGTTTATTTTCATTTATTTATGTAAGCATATTTAAGTTCTTTGATGTTAATGAAATGAAGTTCTATTTCTGCTACATCTCTATGTTTATGTGTATATCTGTATTTTTTTGCTTGCTTACATAAGGCTAGATTAGTGGTATCACAGTGGTCTATGTTTGCAAGACCAACCTCACAAACCCTAAGGACCTCCCATGGACGAAGAAGAGAATTATGAGGGGGAAGAGATCCTTTCAAAATATTGCTCCAAGAAGCCCTATAGAAACAAAGGAATGTGATGTTCGATAACTTTGCCTAGATCCTTCAATGACTACCCACAAGAAACACATCTTCATCAAGCAACCACTTTGGAGGCACCACTCCTTTTAAGGTACAAATTAACCTTTAAATTCCCATATTTGAAGGCCAAATAGATCCAAATGTCATAGATAGATGGTTAAATATGTTGAAAATATATTTTCTATTTCATGACCTTTCCAATCAAGAAAAGATTACATTTACAATCCTCAAAATCACCCAACATATCAATGACTAGTGGGAAACCTAATGTGAACAAAAGGATGACAAGGAGTCCTCACTCTTTTTAGCTCCACCCACTTGGAATTCTTTCCATGAGGCCATCAAGGAACTATATTAATCTATCAGGAGATATGAAGATGAATACATAAAGTGGACCATGCTACAACAAGGAAGGGACCAAGATGTGCCAGAGTTCACAATTTTTTTCCATATGCTCCGCATGAAGCTATGTATAAAGGAACCTTAATGGAATTTGATACTTAGGTATCGCGATTGTCTACACAAGTACATCCATGAAGGGATGGAGTTCAACGACATCTACTCACTTGGCACTACCTATCGGCATGCTGTCAAGATGGAGTAGAAATTTAAAGATAATAAATGAGACTTTGGGTCTGTGAATCTGAAGCAAGGGAAAGGTGTCGGTAAACCATAGAAAAAAGGAGAAATCTAAGGTGGTGTGACCCAAGACAACTCGTGGAAGCTGCAAGAAAAGAAAAGAACCACAAAAAAAAGATGAATAAATGGAAATGTTGTGAGTTCAATAAGATTCCCACACACAACACAAGTGAGTGTCGAACCAAGCAGTCATTATTGGTCGAGATGAATGCTTTTGAATGAAATGAATGTTGCAACTTTGAATCAGAAATTGACAAGGGGAATGACAATGGGAAACAAATTATCGATGCAAAGCCTAGTTCAACCACTTCCACCATCATGATCTAGAAGGATATGCTCAAAGATGCAGAGGAGTGGGAGTGGCTCTTCCACTCACAACTGTGGGTGAAGGGTTCTCCTATGTAGTTCATTATTGGCAAAAGGAGAAAAAGAACCTCATTTAAGTATTGGTCATGAAGTGGTTCAGCTTACCAACCACACCATACCCGTAGCCGTATACTGTTTGGTGGCTTCACCAAGGGCGAGACCTCCGCATCAACCAATAGTTTCACCATCACCATAACATCAAGGCCTTCACAAATGAGGTACGGTGTGATGTTTATCCACTTGAAGCTTTTGATGTATTATTAGGCCAACCATACTTGTGGAAGCAACATGTTGTGTATGAGTTTAGGCCAAGAACTATTATTATTACTATGCGAAATAAGTTATATAGGATACCATAGGTAGCACCGCCTGCTGCCATTTATTTGATTACTATGAAGGAATGTAGTCACATCATTTCTTAGACTAAGAAAATTGTTTCTCTTATCATATGCCCTCAAGGAAAGAAGAAGATTATGGCCACTACCTCTAGACTTGGCTCCTTTGCACGACAATAGAATATGGTCAAGGTTTTGGAGGAGTACAGGGACATCTTCACATCACCCGTATGGGTACCTCTACACTATTAGGTCAAGCACTCCATCGATATGACCCTTGGTGTGATGCTACCCAATGGAGAAATACATTGACGCTCTTTTCTCAAGAACGATGAAATTAAGAGGTAGATTAACAAACTGTTGTACAAAGGGAACATCGGGACAAGCTCATCAAGTTGTGGGAGCCCATCATGTTGGTACTGAAGAAAGATGGGACCTAGAGACTCTATATTGATTATCAGGCATTGAACAAGATCAATGATGTGAATACATATCTAATCCCATGAATTTATGACCTTCTAGACTAGCTCAAGGATGAAAAATATTTCAACAAGATTAATTTGAATTCTGCTTATCCCTAGGTACAAATCGAAGCCTCCAATCTGTGGAAGACTACCTTCAAATCCAAGGAGTGCCTTTTCGAATGGATGATCTTTCCTTTTGGGTTGACGAATGCCCTTGCAACCTTAATGAAATTAATGGACGACATATTGCGACACTTTACTAACTCATTCATTTTGGTTTATTTGGATGACATTATAATATTCCTCTAAAGTTGGGAAGACAACATCCACCATATTTGACAGGTCCTCCAAACATTGTGGCAACACAAGTTGTGTGCCAATTTTGAGAAATGCACTTTTTGTATGACCCAAGAATGTCTTGGGTACATTATATTTGAGCAGGGTGTTCATTTTGACTGAGCCAAGATACAAGTCAATCTGGATTGTCTAGCCCCCACCACTCTAATAGAGCTTCACACTTTCTGCGTATTTCAAACTTCTCCTCCAAGTTCGTGTTGGGATTCTCTCATATCACCTAGCCTTTGAGTCAATTAACCAAGGGAGGAGCTAAATAAAAATTATTTTGGTCTTAATACCACTAGAAGGCAGTTTTTGAGTTGAAATATTGCCTCTATTATGCGCGGGTGCTCACATTACCAGACCTGTTGTAGTGTTGTTTTAATCAAAATTAATTGACTTAGATTGCAACATTAATTGTCAAACCAGGGTAGGTCTTGTTGTTTCAATGGAGTTCAAATTGTTTATGCTGACACACTCTAGCCAAGCAGAAGAAAATGTAGAAAAATGTAAAGGATGTCACTGATCTAAATTGTTGAATCAAACCATCCATGTAGATATAAAAAAACACTCTACAAACTTAAATCACAACTCGCAAATATTAAAGTAAGGGCACGCCACACAATAACTAACATCTACTCCAGCTGGTTACTACCACTTTGTTGATTAATTCAATGTAACAACGTAGGATAAATAGAAACAACAATGAATGTAATCCAAAATTTGTACAACAACAATGAGAAACCATAAATTAATGAACTAAAATAGAATGTACACTACCTATATCACTCTGATCCTTGCCAAAGAGGAGGGTCCTTCCTCCTTAGTGGGGCACATGAAGAACACCAAAGTGATTAATGAATCAGTTGGAAAGCACTAACAACATCACCGTGCTAATTGATATTAAATTAAATTCAGAATTACAAAAACATAGTAACGAAACTCTTCTATATGTTATCCCCTAATACATAAAGAAGTCAAGTCTTTTATATCTATTACAACCCGAACATTAGAAACAGATCAGACGTGAGAATCTCTCGATTCTCATGCTAATGAAAAATAAAGAAGTTACAAGCTATTGCTAAATAAATATACATCAATCGCAACTATTGGAGTCTTGTTGCTTCAAAAATAAAAAATCACTACTACCGATAGTTATTATGTGGAATAGTACCCACATTTCTAGCTTCGATGCAACAACATTGAGCAAATGGTGATTCAGGATGATGTGAGAAAATAGACGACAACATTATTCGTGTGATGACAAATCAGCGTTAGGTGTAACAACATCCAATGTGTAACAATAATCTATAACAACAACAATCTGTAATTGTAGCAAGTGTGTAGCAGCAACCTGTAACAACACTCGGGGTGTAATAGTGAATTGTTCTACCCTTTCCCATAGTTAATCCTTGCTACCTGTTTGATTCATAACTTCGTTCTTGTGAGCCAACACCTGAAAATATGAACTTCCCAAAATACTTCTTCAATGTTCTCCTAGTTAGCGAGAAAAAGGAATAAATCCTCGTATTATTCGATAAAATATAATAAAGTAACATGAGAGTAAAATGCATTAAAAAGGTAAGAAAACAAGGAGTTTGGTCATATAAGGGTATAGTCCTAGAGGACAGAAAGGTCAAATTAGGGGAAAGAATGTGCAGAAAATAGGTAGAAAATGACACCCAACATCTCTCCCCAACCGAGGCAACTACATGTCCCCATGCAGAATCTCAGTTCCTTCTATTGTGCCCTTGCTGCAAATCTATGAAATTGTAGGCACCAGTAATGTCATCACCCAGAGCTCTAAATCCTTGGTCAGCCATTAACTCACTTGACCAAGATTCCTCTTCATAATCACATAATCGATAATTGGGCTGATAATCGAGCTGATAACCTGAGGCCATTCTAGATTGCCACTAGTGTTAGCAAAATCTGAGCATATTGTGGCACCTATGTAACAACAACCATAATGTTCTTGTACTCAAATAGATCCCTTCCTACAACTCTGCACTACAGGCCTTAGTGCGCTTGAGACATTTGACTAGCATTTGGCTCGTCATATTTGCAAACAAGTTGAGGCAGATCCTCACGATTATTCTTCTACAAATGGCTGATTGATCTCTAATTTTTGGATTTCTCAGGAACTACCGCAACTCTCACTGGAGTTCGTAAGACATTCCAAGTTCAACTCTAACCCATAATGTTGTCTTTTCCTTGTTGGCCTTTGCTATTTTCTTGGCGAGTTGTCACTCAATTTGAACCCTCATAAATGAGAGGAATGTTGGCAACTGTAAGTCCCCCTTGAAAGAAACGACATTCACCACCATCCTTGTGCTCACATGTCCGCACAACATATTATGTAAGAACAGCTCGCACGCAAATTCTGATTATCAAAATCATAGCAATGAAAAATTTCCAAAAAGTTGTGGGTTAAAGAACCCATATAAGACCCGTTCTCATAAATTGCCCTTAATATAAATAAATAGCAACATTCCCACAGGAACACAGGGCATGATAGGGATGTTCGCCTACATTCTAGTAGGTTTAGAACAAGGTCATGGATTTTGTTCTTATCAAACATCATGTCGTAGACCTCCTGATGGAACTGATACAATTGTTCATCCTTTTTCTTCATAATTTCTTTATGCCTACGTGCCTCCTCTTGTCTTTCCCATTCTTCTCTTAGCAATTTTTCTCTCAGGTAGTCCATCATTCTTTTATGCTTCCTGATTGGAATCACTCCCTGCTATAGAGAGAGAGAGCCAACTGCTTCCACTTTTGTAACTCTGTCAATAACAACAATTTTTTAGAATGCCATCCTTCATCAGGACCATGCATTCTTCCGCATGACTATCAATTGAGGGTGTAGGAGCCTCTTGAGGGAAAATTTTGTCCCACTTCATCTATTGGTTCTTGTGTAACAACAACTTCATTAGTGTGTTTTATCACAGTTTCTTTACCTTCATGGTCAACTTCCATTTTTGTTGTTGGTTCTTGTGTGGTAGCAGTGATATCCACAGGCTTATTTCATCAATTTCCTTCGGACTAGCTTTGGTCTCTGCTGTTGGTTCTTATGTAACAACAACATTGACCATTAGCTCATGGATATTATATTTATCTTCCTCCTCTTAGTTGATTTCCCCCTCCACTACTAGTTCTAATGAAACAATAGTGTCAGCCAAGGGTTCTTGTGTATACATTGCTTGATCACTCTCTATGGATTGTGCTATCTTGGTAGTTGTTTCTTGTGTAGAGGCAATGTCCTTGACATGCTCTAGTGTAACATCTTCCCAGATTTCAGTTTGAGTCCCCCTCAAGGTAGTAATTGTCTGTTGCATAGACTTTTAATCCTGTTTCCACCAACTTCTCAACACAGGATATGCAGAGAGTGCCTGAGATTTCTCTCCTTTTGGCCCTATCCACATCCTCAACCAAAGTATCTAGCCCTAGTGCTCTTGGCTCTATATTTCCTACTACTAGTTGTTCCCTCAATTCTCTAATTTCTTTTTCTAAAATTCCAATTTTCGACAGCAATGACTAAGTTTCACTCTCACAAGGTAAAGGAGGTTTTTTTGGCTGAGCTTTCTCCTCTTCCTTCTTCTCAACTACTTATTTGTTCTTTCTCAACATGGATGGGGACTTTGGGTTCCCGGTAACCCTTATTATCTACTTCGGCCTTCTCTTGAAAATTGGTTTATCAATCGACTTCTTGTTGGCCCTCATTTTCAAGGAATGGGGTTGCTCCTTTGTCACCTCCTGAGTTTCCCCAGCCATCTTTGTTTACCTTCTGCGAGTAGTCCTGGGCCTTTTCTTCATGAAGTCCTCCCAATTCTTGCCATGTCATGTCAAGGCATCGAGCACAATGAGTTTAATAAGGCCATGGTTAGTAACACACGTTTCTCGATGTGCAACTGTTTTCACTGCTGCGACCATGTGCCTAATATTGCCTAGTAAGAAATAAGGAAGGTTGATTAGTTACTGATGGTGGAGATGGTTCAACAATGGAAAATGATAATTAAACAAAATTTTTACCCTTCCCTCACATGTAATGTACTTAACGAGGAAGACAGAAACAGCTTCCCATGGCTGGGAGAGTGACAGTCTATCAATTCCTCTTGATTTATGAACCAATGACTCGCTTTCCTGGATAAAACACCCTTTCATTGAGGGGTCATTAACCTTCTTAGTAAACTAGCTCTTGCCTTCTGCTGGAAATCCTGTTGCTGTGGCAATAACTTCTTCCGTGACCTCCAATTTCAACCCTCTGACATCCATCTGGTTTCTCTCCAGATCCTTTGCAAATTCCATGGCTATACCACTACCTGACCCTTCCATTCTCTAGAAAAACTCGAACCAACCTCCATCTTTGAAAACCTGGCATGCTTAAGGGAAATATTCTAAGGTTTTTGTAGACCCCTGCTCGTTCTGTATTGTTCCTCCTCCCATTTCTTATGCAATTCAGTGTTGGTTCACCTGCTTATCCTTCCATTTAACACACACACTCTAGTTGTTTCAGCATGTACTACTATCTTCCTCCTCTCTCAACACTCTGAAAGGGGATTTAGCACCTCTAACAGGGTTAAATGGTAGGGTGGCAGGGTGGCACAAGTGAAGATTTTGGATTGGGATTTGACACGCATGGTTCATACTACACAACGAATTTTTCCTTAATGGTGAGTCATGGGGAGGTCTCATTGATGGTGCACTTACCCTTTTTGGTATTATTCAACATTAAGTAACAATAGTTACCACGTCACATGCCTTAATTGTTGTATTTTTCAAATAATTACAAATCATGCGATGGTCACATTGCAATATGATTCGTCCCCCCCCCCAGCTTAATTATGATAGCGATCCTCAACTATCAACAGTCATGTTAAGTTGACATAATTACTAAATAAAATGAATTCAGTATTACTGTTTTGATGACATACTTGGGTGACGTGGGGCAAATTAATGGACGGCGCGACATTGAATCATATTTGGGCAACGAGACGCACAGACTGAATTCTGATGACGAGGATCATGGTGATGTTATTGTTCTTTATTACAATAAGATATCTCTTTTTATTCCTGAAAAGTTGTCGGCAATTACAGATCTAGCAACCAAGATGACTGATATATATTTAATTTCTTCAAAAATATAAAGAATAAAAGATTGTGTAACAACTCTTATCGCATGATATATTTTGGAATAATAAATGTTGTTACAGTGGGTGTAACAACTACCATAAGGTGGTTTTCAACTACTACAAAAGTGTGTGTCTACACTTGAGAGAGGTTTTCATATGCAGATTATTATTATTATTATTACATAATTTATTTATTTTTTGGAAGTTTGAAGGTGTAACAGGCACCACTAGGTGGTTTTCAGGTATTACACTTATTGAAAAATTAAATTTTTTGCAGCACATGGGGGCTTTCCCCTATTCCCATAACCTGTAGATTTGAATTTGTGACAATGTTAAAAAATGAATCCTTCGAGGTAGATTTCTAGTACAATCAAGGACGATGCCCATTTGCAAGTAATGGTGTCCTCGCACTCTCAATGGTCACCAAGTTTATAGTCCCATTGTCGAAGACTGTATCTACCTTATAAGGACCTAGCCATCCAGTGTAGGGCTTACCCTTGAAGTATTTAAACCTTGAGTCATATAAGAGAGTTAAATCTCCTTTGTAGTACTACTTCTTCTTTATAAATCTGTCATGCCACTTAGCTCTCTCCTGCTAGATAATCTTTGTTTGCTAGATAGTAGCCAACCATTTTTCCTCCAATTCATTGATCTAGTTCAATCTCTGCCTTTGTGCTATAGTGAAATCCACATTGACCTACAATGTTGTCCTTAGTGTTTTAATTTCAAATTCAATGGGTAAGAAAGGGTTCTTTCCATACAGAAGTTCATATTGTGAGAATCCAATGGTGATCCTATATGTAGTCTTGTATTCCCATAACACTTCTGGAAGTTTGTCAGCCAAATTTCTTCGATGATTAGCCACAGTCTTAGTAGGAATCCCATCAATGACTTTGTTAGTGATTTCTACTTGGCCATTTTCTTATGGATGATAAGGCATTGTGATTTTGTGATGGATTTTATATTTCTCGACGAACTCTCGGATCTTATGAGATGTGAAATGTGTACCTCCATCTTTAACTATCTCTCTAGGTATGCCAAACCGAATGAAGATGTCTTCAAACAGAAAGTCTGAGACAACCTGCTCCGAGGCTCTAGCTATTGCCTTTGACTCAACCCATTTTTTGGCATAGTTAGTACAAACGAAGATGTAGGATATTTGTCTAGATGAAGAATTAATCGGTCCCACAAAATCTAGAGCCCACTTCTCAAGAGGTTCTATGACAATATGGGGTTGTAGTGACATCTCATTTGATTGCAGTGGTTGGCCCATCCTTTGACAATTATGACATCCCTTCATAAACTCCTTGGCATCCTAGATGATTGGCGGCCAGTAGTAACCTCTTGAAATGACTTTGTATCCTATCCATTTATCTACGAAGTGTCCTCCGCAAGGTTCCTTATGGTAGGCTTTGAGAATATCAAAGACCTCATCCTCTCTAACATAATGCCTGATCTAGAAATCAGGTCTAGTGTGGTAGAGATTCCCATCTATCTAGGTATATGTAGCACTTTTTTGTATGATTTTCCTTTTCTGTTTGGAGGAAAATATTGGGGAAACTTCCCTATAGCAAGATAATTGGCTATATCTACATACTAAGGTGAGTAGGTAGAAATAGAAGAAAAGATATTCATCAGTGAAAGAATCTTCAGTAGGAGTGCAATTGTCATCAATAGTTAGCCTAGAAAGAAAGTCATTTACTACATTGTCTTTTCTAAGATTATCTACAATAGTGATACCAAATTCTTGTAACAACAATAACCAGTGTGTAATCCTACCATATGTAAATGGCTTATTCATTAAAAAATTAACTGTAGAATGGTCAGTGTGTACAAATACTTGATACCTGGTGATGTAATGCCGAAATTTATTGATGGCATGCACGACTACTAAGAACTCCTCCTTAGTCACTATGTAGTTGAGCTCACATGGAGTTATAGTTTTGCTTATGTGGTGAATAACGTAAGCTTTCTTATCGTATAGTTGGCCCAAAACAACACCTACAGCAATATCTGATGCGTCCATATCTATGTCAAACAATAGTTCCCAATTAGTTCATCGCAAGACCGGAGCTGCTGATACACAACATTTTAGTTTTAAGATAGCATGCTCACACTTTCCTATCCACAAGAAATCAACATCCTTCATGAGCAAGGAAAATAATGGCGATGCAATTCTTGAAAAAATAAATATTCTATAATACCCTACATGCCCCAAGAAACTACGTAGCTCTTTTTGTGTTTTGGGGGTTGGGATTTTTAGAATCACCTCTATTTTTGTAGGGTGTACCTTGATTCTGTCAGCAAAAATGTAATGTCCAAGTACGATCTCTTTAGTCATCATCATGTGACATTTCTTAGTGCTCAAGGAAACATTAGTCTATACACATCGATCTAGCACCTTTTCCAGATTGACTAATGATGTTTCAAAAGCATCTCCACAAGGTGTGAAATCGTCCATGAAGATTTCAAGGCAGTCATTCAATAAGTCAGAAAAAATTCATAGTATTTCCCTTTGGAAGGTTGTTGGTGCATTACACAGCCCAAAAGGTAGCACTCTGTATGCATAGCTTCCCTAAGGACAAGCAAAGGTCGTTTTATCCTAGTTTTTTGGGGGAATTCGTATCTAATTTTATCCACTAAATCTATGAAAAAATGAAAGTAATTTCTTTCTGAAGAGAGTATCGAGGACCTGATCTACAAATTGTCCTTCTGAGTGGCCTTGTTGAGTTCTCTATAATCAACATAGACTCTCCACTTGCCATTCCTTTTAGGAATGATGATAAGAAGTGACACCCACTAACTGTCAGATATTGGATAAATAAAACTAGCAGTCAGGAGTTTTTGTAGTTCTTCTTTCACCACTTATTTTAGGGCAGGTTCCATGTGGTACTCTCGCTGTTTGACTGGTTTGTAGCCATGCTTCAAATAAATACGTTGAGTGCATAGGATAGGGTGGATCACTTTAATATTAGTATAATCCCATGCAAATGCCTATTTATACTTCTATAATAGTTGTAACAACCATTGCTTTTGTTCAACAATTAAATTGCCATTAACATTCAAAAACTTTCTAGATTTAGTCTCAACTAGGCTGCTAACAATTTTCAGAGTTGTTCTCATTTGTTCAAAATCTATATCTTCCACCTCTTCCTCCTCATTTGTATTTTTAACAGAAGAAACAAAAAGTGAATTACTAATAAAACCATTAATAACATCATCTTCTGTCTCATCTTTGAAATACTAGGATTTCCCCATAGTGAGGAGTGGTAAGGAAAGATCTGACTCATGCTCAAAATCATCTCACCAAGGGTTCTACACATCCATATTTGGTTTTGGGGGATAAATATTAAGGTTTTGTTTTGCCTTGCCATCCTAGATCACCATGGATCCTGTCCTGTAGTTTATAAATGCATCTGTAGTGGTGAGCCAAGGTCTCCCTAGGATCAAAGGATGTTCCCCCAAATTGGATTTGGGTTGTAGGCTAAGGAAATAAACTGGATATCTTCAGGAAGATATCGTAATCACTATATCTTCTAACATCACCTTAGATTTAATATGGGACATGTCTGCCAATTCTAGCACAATAGGAGTGTGTCTGAGTCCTTGTAACTTGAGAGCGATAAAGAGATCTTTCACCATTACATTAATGGCAGCCCCAAGGTCAACAAATGTATTGGCTATGGGATGGTCATTAATGTAGACAGTGACCATAGGATTTCCTAGATCATTGTACTTGGTAAGAAGAGGTTGAGCAGAAATTAATTTAGATAACTTTCCCATAACATGTATTGTGGCAGGGTCTTTAGGCTTCACCCTAGCCTTCTTGATGCACAAATATCTTGCTGTCTTGGCATAGATGGGTACTTCTTTAATGTCTTGTAGTAGAGTAATTTATACTTACAAATTTAGCAACTACTTAAGAAAATCAGTTTCAAGTTGTGAAGCCATCCTAGGTTTGGAAAGTCTCTAAGGGTATGGGGGGTCATGCGTAACAATAGTTGAATCTGTTCTTATAGGTGTATCAGCATTCCCTGAATTAACTGATACAGATGTAATAGTTCTTCACGGGTCGACTCTGAAATATGTAACAAATTCCTCTATATTAGTTATTGTAGGCACAGTAGTCACCTCAAAATCTTCGGCTTCTCCTTTGCATGGTTCACAGTCCTCCTCTGTAATGATAGGGGAGTGACTAGGGTTAATTACCATGCCCGATCACATTTGTATTTCATTAAGTTCCATGGGGGTAATAAGGTAGGTCTGGAAGGTTGTAGGATCCTCTATTCCCTCAGTTACTCTATTGTTTGGGTTTGGTTTAGGTTGTATAGGTTGTTGGGGTCACATAGGTGGTCGAGGAGCAGGAGCTTGGGAAGGCAGTAACTACAGCTGTTGCTACATGGGTGGTGTAGGCATAGCTAAATTCTGGGCATTTCCTCTCTAGTTCTGGTTCCATGGGTATGGTTGGGATTAAGGATATTCAACAAGAGGATATGGAGACCACTTATTCCAGGGTGAAGGGAACTGTGCCGAAGGAGGGGAAAAATATTTATATCGGTATTATTGGTTATTATGTGCATTGTTGCACAAAGTGAAAGTGGAAAAGTCTTGAGACATACCTGGAGGTCGTGCTTTCCATGGCCTCCTTGGTGCGATGAATTAAGAGGACTTCACCTCTTCACTTGATTCTCTGAGTATTGCCTTTAGTCTAGGAATTTTCAAAGACTTCTTTGTCGAATGCTCTAATCCGCATATATTACACAAGCTGATGCTATTCAATTCACATTCCCTCTAAGGATATTTCTTCTAAAAAATAAGATAGAACCCGGTCAGGGGTGTATCAGCTTATTCTTGTGTCTTTTTTATTTGTGTTGTTGTTATCTGGGCTGAGAGAGTACCGTGGATATAAGTCTTGATATTTTCAAACAAATTTTGTATCTCCGCTCTAGTTACTTCTTCGCTTGCATATTTTTCTATGCCAACAGAGGCATCCCGAATTGTACTTCTTCCTTTAGACTATCCTCAAGAACATCGTAGGTAGAGCTTTACAATTTCAGCGAATGGATCTTGTGATATATCCCCTTTTCCTAAGAGGTTCAGGGTGTCAAGACAGTCATTCGTCATTCCTCTAATGAATATAGTCTTCAAGATTTCTGGGTCTAAATCGTTGTGTTTTGACATCTACAGATTGTAGTGGAACCAATCCACATAATCTTCCAGGCTTTCTTCCTCCTTCTGTGTCATTCTAAATATCTCTTCCCTTCTGTCGTTGGTCCTATAATATTCATGGTACTTTGACAAGAACATCTCCTTCATAGCATTCCATGTTGAAATGGAAGCAAGAACTAATCTGATGAACCATCCCAATGTTTCTCCTTTTAAGGTAGCAGGAAATAGCTTTGACTTCTGAGCATCTATTATATAGTCGTAACTTCTATATATGACATGAAACTCAAATAGAGATGTATATGGATCTTACATAATCATCCCCTGGAAGGATGGTGAGGATGATAGAGGAATATTTTTCATAGGAGCTTCACCTCCAATATTCCCAATTGGGAGCTCAAAGGTAGTGATAATGGTATCTCTTTTAGTGTTTGTATCATTGTTGACTCCCATGATTAGTTCTTCTAACCATTTCTACAGCAGATGTTCTTCGAGTTGTGTTTGTGATGGCCATGCATACGTGATTAGTGCCTCAGATACCCATAGCACTGGTTTTTTCACCGCACTACCCGTGTCCAGATATTGATAAATCAATAGGTACTTTCCCATCTCAGGTGTCCATTGTTCTCCCTTAGTTTTCCCTTGCCCCTCAGTCCTCAAAATATGGCTACTAACTTCTCCTTCTTGCTTGTAAATCAAATCCTTGATCTTAGGGTTATGAGTGCTAGCCTTAAAATGATACAGTCTCGAGATGGAGGGATTGGAGCTTTCTGCTTTCACTATGGGACTAACAACCTTCTATGGCCCTATTTTCATTGCATTCCTTTGAGGGCTAGATTGTTCCTTTTCCAACTTGGTGATTAATTCATGGATGCATGTCTTCCTTCCCAAACCTTCACCCCTCGTTTCATTTCTAGGACCCATTGTTCTTATGACTTATTAGAGTGGGGTTGATTTTAGTATCTCTGTGAGTCTTACAAGTGCACACATGGACCCTATTTGTATTAAATCACACTCTAAATGTCTCAGTCTTCGACAATGGTGAGCCCACCCAGGAATGTTTCAGTGATGCACAAGTTCTTACCTCTTGTCTTATCGCTCAATGACTAAAGAGTTGAAGACACACTAACAAAGGATAAAAATGTCTTAAGTGTCCTAGTAATCCCAATGGTGAGCCTACCCAGGTATGTTAGAGAGATGCGTAGGTTCTTACCTCTCGTCTACCCCCAAGAAACTAGGGACTAGGAGCACTCTATATCAAACAAACAACTTGGCTGATTGTATTGTCAACTTGCTCTTCTCGACAATGGCACCAAAATGTAGTGTTTTTTAATCAACCTTAATTGACTTAGACTGCAACATTAATTGTCAACCGAGGGTAGGTATTGTTGTTTCAATGGAGTTCACATTGTCTGTGCCAATACACTCCAGCCAATTAAAAGAAAATGTAGAAAACTATAAAAGATGTCACTGATCTAAATTGTTGAATCGAACCATACGTTTAGATATAAAAAAACACTCTACAAAATTAAAACATAACTCGCATCTATTAAAGTAAGGGCATGCTACACAAGAACCAACATCTACTCCAGATGGTTACTACCACTTTGTTGATTAACTTAGTGTAACAACATAAGATAAATAGAAACAAAAACGAATCGAATCCACAATTTTTACAACAACAACGAGAAACCATAAATCAATGATCTAAACTAGAATGTACAGTATGTATATCAGTGCAATCCTTGCCAAAGAGGAGGGCCCTTCCTCCTTAACATGGCACAAGAAGAAGACGAAAGTGATTAACGAATCAGTTGGAAAGCAGTAATATCATCACCGTGCTAATTTCTATTAAAATAAATTCAAAATTACAGAAACAGAGTAATGGTACTCTTCTATATGTTGTCCCTTAATACATAAAGAAGTCGAGTCTTTTATAAGTATTACAACCTAAAAATTAGAAACAAATCAGTCATGAGAATCTCCTGATTCTCATGTTGATCAAAAATAAAGAAGTTACAACCTATTTCTAAATAAATATATATTAGTTGCAATTGTTGGAGTCTTGTTTCTTCAAGAATAAACAATCCCTACTACTAACAGATGTTATGTGGAATAGTTCCCACATTTCCAGCTTCGGTGCAACAACATTGACAAAATGGTGATTCGAGATGACGCGACATAACTGACGACACCACTGTTTGTGTGATGTCGAATCAATGCGTGGTGTAACAGCATCCAATGTGTAAGAACAATTTGTAACAACATCCAATGTGTAACATCAATTTGTAACAACAACAATGTGTAACATCAACAAGTGTGTAGCAGTAACCTGTAACAACACTTGGGGTGTAACAATGAACTTTTCTACCCTTTCCTGCAGTTAATCCTTGCTTCATATCTGTTTCATAGCTTCTTTCTCATGAGCCAACACCTGAAAATATGAAATTCCCAAAATACTTCTTCAATGCTCTCCCGGTTAGCCACAAAAAGTAATAAAGCCTCATATTATTTGGTAAAATATAAGAAAGTAACAATACAGTAAAATGGACTAAAAAGGTAAGAAAAAATGGAGTTTTCTCATATAAGGGCACAAGCCAGGAGAACAAAAAGGTCAAAATAGGAGAAAGAATGTGCAAGAAGCAGGTAAAAAACCACACCCAACACCTGTACTAACTATTTGATGTTAAGATAGATGCCTATGACTATACTATTGGTGGAGATGTTATTGAGGATGGTCATCCAGTGGTATCAAAATGAAACACTTTTAAACACATTCCAAAATTATACCACCAATGACAAAAATATGTATTCCATTGTGCAATCCTACCGAAAATGGAAGTATGGCATTCTCAGGAAGTAAATAGTAATCCACACACACCATAAACCCTTGCAGTTCATGTAATCACAAGGGAAGTTGGAGAATGATCAAAATCACAAATGGTCCACATACGTGGAAAAGTTCCACGTTAAGATTATGTACAAGAAGGGAAGCACCAACGATGTTGCATACTGCCTCACCTGACCACCAGTGATGGCACTGACCATCGTGCTCGACTATCGTGGGATTGAAACTGCAAGGTGGCTGCATCTTTACAAGAGTGATCCAAAATTTGGTAACTTATACAAGGCACTCCTAGAAGGCAAGAAAATTCCAAAATTTCCCCTCTCGGATGCACTATTATGCTAGCTAGGACACATTTGTGTTCGTTCAAATGAGCATGTGAAGATGATTTGGGAGGTGCACTATAGTAAGGTCACTCGACATTTCGGGGTATAGAAAATAGTGCTCCAAAAGAAAATAAATGGAAAAACCTTCGGTAGGATGTAGGGAAGTACATCCAATTGTGCACTTCCTGTGTCATTTCCAATACAATCATCTAATATCAAGGCCTATATATTCTTGTTCCTACTCCTAGTCAACCATGGGAATCCATCTCCATCGACTACATGCCAGGCCTTCCTTCTACTAATCATTGAAATGACTGTATTTTCCTAGTCGTTGAAAATTTCTTTAATATGGTCATTTTGGTGGCCTATAAGAATATTATAGCATAAGACACTACCAAGATATTTTTTGAATGAGTGTGGGTACACTTTAGGATTCCACAGTCCATTATCTTAGGTTAGGAGAGTAGGTTCCTAGGTACATTTAGGTCAAGTCTCTTGATAATGATGGATACAATGCTCACTAAGTCCATGACTTTCAACCCCCAAACTGATGGCAAAATAGGGGTCATCAACACAATGATTGTACACATTCTCCACATGTACAATTAAAAGAATCCATGTAAATGGGATGAAGGCCTCTCTTATGTCTAAAAAAAAAACAACTACAATAGAGTTCTCCATAGATAAACTACTTGAAACCCCTTTCATTGGGATTGTGATTTCAGCCACTATGTCCCATTGATGTCACCAAACCATTTTTATCTACTCAAGAAGGCTCATCTCGTGTCTAGTTCGCGACTGACAAGGCTAATAATTTCATTGAGCATATTAACCACATTTTCCAACAGTTCCATGACATATTGGACATAGCTAGTGATAAGTAAAATCAATGACATGAACAACATTGAGTGCCACACAAGTTCTAGGTGGGAGATAATGTTTGGCTACGTCTGTAGAAGGAAAGCCTCATTGGGCCCCACCACAAGATTTTCCCACTGTGGTATGGACCATACACGATCACCAAGGTTGTAGGAGACAATTCCTTCAAGCTTAACATTCCATTGTTCCTTTTCCTGCACTAAGTATAATATGTTGACCACATTTGGCCATACATTCCACCATTGTTGGACACATCTCACATTTTAGAAAAAGTCACACCTACAAAGTTAAAACTAGATGGCATGGAATAAGGTACAACTAATCAGATCACATATACGTATATCAATACCACTTACCAATAGATGATCCACCTATATCAAATTGTTAAATCAGACCAACTCCTTCACTCAGGAAGGTGGTTCACGAGGGAAGAGGTTTAACAAATATTTCCTCACCTCATGAACATTGTGCATGCAATGAAGACAATTGCTTCTTAAGGGGGGAGGATTGTTCCAGGTGGATATTTATGGCCAGCCACCTATTACAACTAGACCTCTAGCTTGTTTAATCATTTTCCCTTTTTATAGCAGCATTTGCTATTTTTTAGCAATTTTTTGGGTCTTCAACTTCAGGAGCCATTTTGACCCCATAAAGGGAGCTTTTTTGTGTTTTCAGCAAGCCCATATATGTAGGTAGGGGCCTGTAGAAAGTATAATAGTACTTAGAGATATTTTCCTAATGAGATATCATACACACCAAACGTAGATAAAATTACCAAGTTATGACCTTCGAAAGTTGGTTTCCCAACTAACCGAAATGAGGCCCACAAACTCTTAGCATTCCAACTCGCATTGTTAGGGTTTTAATTGCTTACGGTTATTTTTTCTTGATCAACAACATAAATGCCCTTGACCCTCATTGTAACAAATTTCATAGGCATGTAGAGGCCACATCTCTTCTTAGAGATAAGCTACCATGGCCAGGGCTACTTTATTTCCATTTTTATATCTAAGCATATTTCGGTTATTTGATGTCAATGAAATGAAGTTTTATTTCTAATATATCTTTGTGTTTATGTCTAAATCTGTATTTTGTTGTGTTTGTGCATGAGTGTGGATCACTTTCATTTTTATGGTTGATTCTCTCATCTCTCCTTATGTGTCTAAGTTTGGGAATGTTTAAAGTTTTAATTAATTGGATAAAATATATAAATGCCTTCACTATTGAGTCAACCCCCCCACTCTCAATAGTGCTCTAAATTTCTAATAGAAATGGAATACTCAAAACAAAAACTAGCAAGCAGACAACCTCCAAAAAATAAAATCAAAGAAGATAAGGGTGAGTTAGGGTTTTGACCATGAGAAAAACTCCATGAAATAAATCCAACATGAATACAATGAATTTATCCACAACTTTTCTATATAAGGATATTCCCAAAACTAGTTGTTAATCAAGGTTGTCATTGATATCTATATGGAATTGATTGAGATGTTAATATTCTTGAGATGCATGGTTTGAGATGATGATTCCATGAATCTTGGCGGTTGGTTGACTAGGATAACATCAATGAATATGTCAAGTCATGAAGAAGTCAAACCAATAATGAAGGAATCCCTGAGAAGTACTTGAATTAACTATAATGTTCCCAGGTGCCAATCATGTGCCTTGATTTATGATTTAGATCCTTATTGTCAATATACAACCTCATGATGGAAGGATTACACTTGATGAAGCCATACTTTCAATGATTTCATACTCTTTAATGACCACACTTAATGAAAGTTGGAAGACTATCTAATGACATGGAAGATCTCATTTCATGGTTGGAAGACTATCTTACTATCTTCAAACATTCCTAGTGATGAAACTGTATTTGTCATATCACTACACTAGTAGATGATGACAATATGAAATATCAAGATGACATGGATGCAGCATATCATGATGACATTATGACCCTAAATACTAATGTCTACTTTTTTTTAGAAATCCCAACAATATTAAAACAAACATAATTCTTGGCAAAGGAATATGTTTTGAAACAATATAAAAAATTCCTTATTAACAAATGATGTTGTCTAATGGTAGACAAACATGTATAGACTTTGTTTAATGTCAGACAAACACCACATACATGTTCCCTAAGATCATACATGGGAGACATAATGTATAATGCATGCAACATGGTGTACAAACATGGCATACATGTTCCTACATGACGGACATAATGTATAATGTAGGTAGCATGGTGATACATTACTCACATGGAAGACATAACGTATAATGTAGTAGCATGGTGTAATACATTACTCACTTGGCATACATTGTACATGGAAGATATAATGTATAATGCAGGCATCATGGTGTAATACATTACTCACATGTCATAAAAGGTCTTTTGCATAGTTTTTTATATATATGATTAATATTTCATGGGACAAAAAGAGGTAATGCACGTGTGATGCATCACATGGCAGACCAATATTTAACATGTCCTCTTCAAGATTCCATGATGCCAATAAAGGATGCTATTAGACTACATATAATAAAAAAGGAGGACACCAAGTTTACGTATTTAAATATATTTCTCTTCACATATCAGCTTCCTCCTTCCAAATACTCCTTCTCGACTCACCTTTAAAACCCAATGGACATTTCTCTTAAAGAGTCACAAAATTCATATAAATAAAAATTTGGACTCTTAATTTTGATTATCGTTGGTGAAGAACACAAGAAAGTATACAAACTATTCACAACTCGTGAACAAAAGAAGGAAGAGAGAGGGGAATTTTTTGTAAAGATTTCTCGGTGATATTTTAGCTCAGTTTTTAGACACCTCAAATAGCTACTTGTACACCTGTGGAAAATACATAAAACCAGATTTGTTTTGGAGGCTTGGATCAATCATTGGAAGGCTTGGAATTACAAGGATTAGTGCTCAAATTTCTTGGAGAGCTCAGTTTGAGAAAAGAATTATATCTGCCTATTGTCGAACTTGCATAGTAAGAAAGGTTTGTGGTTAATATTATGTGGTAGCATCACAATAGTCACAAGTCTACGACTCAGAACAGGAGTCTCAATATTGAAGGAAGAACACTTCAAAGAAACATTTTTTGGAAGAATTGCATAACTATATTCTCAGTGTCGTAGTCGCTAGTCTTAGTAACTCAGTCTTGTGACTAACTGTAACACCTAAGGAGATTTTTAGCTGTGGCACGTCATTGTCATCAAGCTTGGAGAAGCCTTGGAATTCTTAGCAGTCGTTTCGTAGCTTTGAAGAGTAGTCTCTTGAACTTTTTGGAACAGTGTTCTTGACATCACCCTAAGACAAACCTGTGACAAGCTTTGAGAAGAATCTAACAAACATGAAGAGCTATAGGTGAGAATCACTTGAAGGTATCCATGAGAATATAGCAGTACCTTGAAGCATAGTTTGAGATTTCTTGGAAGACTAAACATGGACAAGGAATTGGAGCTACTCTTTGAAGTATCTTGGAGAAAATTTGATATACATATTGGAGTTGTCTTGGTATAGTCTTGAGCAGACACAAATTTGATATACATCTTTGAGTTCTTTTGGGATAGTCTTGAGTAGATCTTGGAGTATCATCCTACAGAACATTAAAGAATTTTAAGATACTTTGAAAATACTCAAGATCCTTGTGTAGATAGACTTAGTGAAACCTATTGAAGACATCTTTTCTAGAAGTTTTAGTTGGTCTTAAAGGAATTATTATAGACCATGATGCATTGAAGTCATTGTGAGTTAACTTTGGAGATCTTTTCTTGGGTAATGATCTAAAAATGGATCCTGCATAAACCTCTTAGTCTAAAATACTTCATATAAGAGGTAAAAGGTGCCAAATGGCACAAGTCTTTTGTAAATCAGAGGAAAATTAAATTCTCATGCTACCCTTGGAAATAGCCCCATTGGAGAGATCTTTTTCTTCTAAATCTACTGCAACTTGAATGGGCTAAAAGTGACCTAGGATGCAAAAGTTATCATAAAATGAAGTTGGCTATAGTCTTTGGAAAAAGGGCCAAAACCTCTTAAAAAGGGATCCTAAAAACCCTTTAAGTCTTCCAAATCCTGGAAAAGGTCAAAACCATCCTAAAAGAGAAGCTTTAGAAAATTTAGATTACAACATCAAAACCCAAAAATATGAAGAAATGGTGGAAATAAGGCATTTCGGAGGCTTGAATAGTGTTTGCACAGGAGCTATCGAATATGGGCGATCATTAGTCTAGATTCGATTGGCAATCATAATCGGTGATGATAGACGGAGGCAATCAGGGGCATAACATGCGATGAGACAGGCCGATGTGATACCACGATTATCGATATCGGCAAATCGCAATGGCAAACACAATGGAATGGGGCCTTATGTATGTATGTATATATATGTATATATATGTAATGTAATATATCTATCGTTGTGTGTGATTGTATAATTGGTATATATATGTCTGGACCCGATAACACTTTAAAATGATATTCCATAAACATTTCAAATCTGATATCAGGCCATATTTGCGGGATTGTACTACTTTTAATGTATTTTTAAAATACGAAGGGAAACCTTGGAACAATTCTAAAGCTAGACCCGATTGGAAACTTGTGAGAGTGATTGAGGATAGACCCGATAGGGAAATAGACTGGACTTAAGGACTTTTCAAGTCCACATGAACAATGTTCTCTGTGGATTTTCCCGTGTTTTACAACGTTCTCTGTGTAAACCTAGAATGATTGTTTTAAAGGATTTCAAGCGCCGTTGACTCATTCCGTTACAGAATAGGTGGCATCCATCCCTAAGGGCATTTAGAAATGATTTCTAATGATCAAGGAAGGGATTTGAGTGGACCACGGCTAGAAGATAGATAACCTAAGAGGGAAGATGAACCAACAACATAGATTTGGCTTAAAAAGAGGTAGAACAAGAGAGGAAGGTTGTTGATGGCTACTGATTTGTAGTTGGTTGTTTTTGGGGCTTTATTGTTAAAAGAAAGAGAAAGCCAAGCCAAAGTAGGAAGCTAAGGCAAAATGGGTAGCGAAGAAGCACGAAAACAGCTAAGGGAGTCACTTGGAATCAAATTGAAAATCCAAGAGGGTTGTAACTTGATATAGGGCAAAAAGAAGCTAGATCATAAAGCCAGAGAGCCAGAGCCATAGAGCCAGAGTTAGAGCTAAGAGCCAGAACAACGAGCCAAAGAGCCAAAATTAGAGCCAAGAGCCTGAACCGAGAGCCAGAGTAAGGAGTTAGAGCTTTAAGAGCCAAGGGATAAAAGGTTGCCTGAACGCACTATTTTTGTGTAAAACATGAGGGGTTAAGCCAAGAGCTTGTAAAAAAGACTTACACCATCATCCTAGAGA